>LPNX010778604.1:12003-94662 GCA_001517045.1 Pseudotsuga menziesii | reverse complement strand
AATGATGAGAAAACCTTTTATAGGTAAAAAATACACCGTTTCACTGAAAGGGTGTGATCCTATGTTTTAATTAATACTACATTAATATTAAAATAATTGTTCGTAATATTAGATACATAACACTTCACCTCGTTACCATCCTTCTTATCACCACCATCACCACTTTCCTTCTTCTCCCCCATTCTTTCTTGCCTCCATCCTTCTTGTCCCATTCTTAATCATCTCTATCTTTCTTTTGTGGTATGGTTTCCTTATAACTCCTAGTATTTATGTGAATATATAATGGCTCGTAGTTGCTATTATAATTAGTGAATGGATGGATCAAATGCCAGGATTAGAATGAGTTATGGATATATATGTTTTGGTTGACTAGGAGGGGAGTTGTGGGATTTGCAATCCAATTTTTTTTTTTTGCTTTCCTTGTAGTTTGAATATTGCACAATAGGAATGATGTTGGAAGTAGTTATGTAAGCTTTTCCTCAAAATGTGTATTGTTATGCTTAGCTAATTACATTTGTGTTAATCATGTTGTTGAATGTTGTGATTAGAACCATTGTTGCAACTTCTATTACAAGGTCTAACCATGAAGGGTCAACCGGGATGGTCAAAGTGGGATGATGTTATAGCCCCCACAAAGGTTTGATTTCTGAAAAATGTGGTTGATGTACTCTTGTAAAGGCTCTGTTGATTAATGGTTGAATCATCATAATCCTTAAGTGGGCTTGGATAGTCACAAACATCATAAGTGTACATCAATATCTCACCTCTTAATATATGGTGGATACTCAACACTTTAATGTAATAAGAATTTCAAATTTCCATGTATCAAGATTGATAAGTGAAATCCTATAATATGATACCATAGTATAATGTGGAAACTATCATTATCCTAATTCTTAGATTACAAGATTATAATTTTTGTCACATAGCTTTCCTTGCATCCAACCCCACTCAGTGGCATGCCTAATAGCTTTCCTATCATTTTTTGTGTTGGGTTTGTGTTGTAATCATGACGCTAAAAACATTGAATTTTTTTCTATTTTTTTGTGTCATAGACAAGTTAAGTTACATTGTGGATGCATCATTTGATTGTCAATTGTACATTTCATGAAGTGTTGATGCATCCTTTTTTGCATAATTTAGTGTCGAATTAAAATCATATTCAAATCCATGTAGCATTGTATTAACATCATTATGAAGTTTGCAATAAACAATTTACATTTTATGAAATTGCTGTCGCATTTGCAAACAATTATGATGCCATTTTTTCTGAGAGTTCCAACTGATCATTAACAAGGGCACAATTTGCAGAACATGATGTGAAGAATCATAATATCACTGCAAAAGGAATGGTAGAAACTAATGTGAAGAATCATAAGGTCATTGTGGAGGAGGGTTTGTGGGGAGTGAAGAGAGAAAACACATAGCCTACAGAGGGGAAGATTAAGAGGAAATAATAATTCCACATTTTGTACAATTTGATACAATCAAAGTGCATCACACTCAATGCACGTGTATTGAAATAATGGATAATACATGCATTTATATGAAAATGTGTTGTTTTACTATTCCATGAAACAAAACTGCAGTTGAGCAGTTAGGAAAACATACATCCTCCCCATAATCCATATCTTCTCTTGAAAGTTTAGGGTAATACCTTACAGTGAAGAAGATAGAACCACCATTCAAGCTATTGCTAAGTATCTAATATTGTGATATACTACCCAAATTAGATCCATTTTAAATAATTATTCCCTATCAACTTAATTGATTTTGGCTTTCATATCCCCAAATAACAACCTTTTAGTTCCCCAAGTATTTAGTCCCACCCATAGCACATATATAATAATAGTACTCTAAGAGAGTAACATTATCAAGAAGGCAATTGAGTTTCATCACTAAACAGTCGAGGATGATGAACATATTCAATGATATATCTAGGATATAGAATTATTTTTCTTGACTTCACCCTTCTTATCTTCACCATCACCTTTAGATTCATCACCACCCTTATTATCATCATCCCCTCCTCCCTTTTTGTTATCCACACCATCATTCTTATCACCACCATCACCACTTTCCTTCTTCTCCCCCATTCTTTATTGCCTCCAAGCTTCTTGTCCCATTTTTAATCATCTCTATCTTTCTTTTATGGGATGGTTTCCATATAACTCCTAGTATTTATGTGAATATATAATGGCTCGCAGTTGCTATTATAATTAATGAATGGATGGATCAAATGTCAGGATTAGAGTGAGTTATGCATATATATTTTTTGGTTGACTAGGAGGGGAGTTGTGGGATTTGCAATCCAATTAATTTTTTTTTGCTTTCCTTGTAGTTTGAATATTGCACAATAGGAATCATGTTGGAAGTAGTTATGTAAGCTTTGCCTCAAAATGTGGATTGTTATGCTTAGCTAATTACATTTGTGTTAATCATGTTGTTGAATGTTGTGATTAGAACCATTGTTGCTACTTCTTTTACAAGGTCTAACCATGAAGGTTCAACCAGGATGGTCAAAGTGGGATGATGTTATAGCCCCCACAAAGGTTTGATTTCTGAAAAATGTGGTTAATGTACTGTTGTAAAGGCTCTGTTGATTAATGGTTGAATCATGATAATCCTTAAGTGGGCTTGGATAGTCACAAACATCATAAGTGTACAAAAATATCTCACCTCTTAATATATGGTGGATACTCAACACTTTAATGTAATAAGAATTTCAAATTTCCATGTATCAAGATCGATAAGTGAAGGCCTATAATATGATACCATAGTATAATGTGGAAACTATCATTATCCTAAGTCTTAGATTACAAGGTTATAATTTTTTTGTCACATAGCTTTCCTTGCATCCAACCCCTCAGTAGCATGCCTAATAGCCTTGATCTTTACGAAGAAAGGTTAAAAACACTATACCCAAAAGGATGGGGATTCTATAGAGAATTTTCCCAAGGAAGCTCCCAAACTACATGATGAGTAGTTTAGACCAATGTCATGAGCAAAGAAGTCCATCTCTCTCGCATAGTGGTGTTATGTGGATATAAACATGACGCTTTTCTCTTCCATGTAGTTTGTCACAATAAAAAAAAGTTGCTATAGGGATGGAAAGGCCACATGAGCTAAATAACAGGGATAATTTTAAGGGGTGAATTTTAGCCCAGTGGGCTATTTTTCCATGTTTTTCTCCCAAAAATGATTCGCCATTTTGCATTTTTTGAAGCCCTGTTTCACCCAATTTTGATGGGGTAAAAATTTTTCACCCTAAAAATCGCCAAATTATTATATAAACGATATAAAATCCTTGGAAATTAAAATATTTTTTGAAAAATATCGCCAATCATTTTATAGTTGTCGTTTTTAGAATTGGTAATATTTGCCAACATTTATACACTTTTAAATAAATTTGGTTTCTTAAAATCATCCCCACTGAATAATTTAAATATAAAAAGGAATAATGCTGCCATCCAATTCAATAACAAAATATTCAAAGTCAATTATCCCTCATGAATTGTGAAGGCCAAGGGTACCGAAAAATGTTCTTCAAATTTACAATCCATCACTTCACAAGCATCACACATCACTTCAGAAGCATCACACGTAACTTAATATAGGACAACTTATTATGATGACAATATGTATCCCCTCATTAAAACTTAATATGATGACAATATGTGTCCTATCATTAAAGTTAATCCATTACATAAAGTGTTGCTACCTTGCATTAATCTTTTAAGTGCAGATTTGCAAAACATTTTCATGATGGTGGTACTGGTTACCTTTATCAAATCATAATATAGAAATAGGTCATGGAAGTCCCCACAAAACCATTATTCTTTCAAACGAGATATCTAGAGGCAAACAATGGGCCCTATTTAGTGGCGTGCATTCGGGAATAACTATATTTGTAGTTTGATGTTACATCCTCTTAGTAACGTAAACTATACGAGACTCTTTGGGGAGGACTTCGTTTACTCTTCATCTAGTGACTTTATTTAAAGTTGACCGCATGCTCACATTAAGAACCAAGTATAGTTAAAAATGATGTTTTCTTTACTACATAAAATTTGTTGTAAGTGATTGTAAACTTGTCCATTTTGATGGTATTAAAACAAAAACTATTATATGTGAGATGACGTCATATTTAAATTTTTAATATTCTTTTTGTAATTTATGATTAGGAGTATGCATGATTTGTATATTTTGGTTTCAAAATTATATGTATTGTATACAATGGAAGTGACGTTTGGCATTGTAACACAAGAGAAAAAAGCATTGTAAGTTTTTTTGTCGAGTAATACTAAACTAGTAACAATTATATTAACAATATTAATATGTTTGAATATGTCGATAGACATATTTTTGACATATTTTAAGAGTTCATAGGATTTTATCAAGAGTTTGATTGTTACACGAACTACACATTACCTTGACTCCCAGTTGCCAAATGGAGTTCGACTAAACCTTATGCACATTAGCTCGACTTCTAGCTTTCAGATGAAGTTCGACTGTCACACAGACTGCACATTACCATGTCACTAAGTGCACTTATCACATGCGTTTAGAGGAGTTTATTAGGCGTTCATAGGACTTTATTAGGAGTTCGATTGTCACACAAACTTCACATTAGCTTAACTCCCAGCAAAATGGAGTTTGACTAAACCTTGTGCACATTAGCTCGACTCCCAATTGCTAGATGAAGTTCCATTATCACACGGACTACACATTACCATGCCATTAAGTGCAGTTATCACGTGATTTTTATTTTTATTTTTTTCCAACTACCACAAAATGCAGTTATCACATGAGCTATTTTCGAATTTTTTTATAATTGTTTATTATGAATTTTGAACAACGACCATAGAATCAATCTAGACAGTGCACTTGTCATATTCTCATGCAATCTAAGAAAAACATAAATGGTATTCCACCCTAAAAACCTAAGATATAAACGCCTATCAACGTAAATATAAATGCCTATTGATGTAAAGATNTAGTGTCATAATTCAAATTTAAGTGTACTGATAGAACTACCACAATTATAATTATAAATTATAATATTCTTAACTTATATAAGCAATTCTTAATAAATTATAACACAATAAATTGAGTTTCTAGTTCAATTGAAAATGAATTCATAAATTAAACGCACAATGGTGAGATGAAATTGGATGACATTCTCAACTCTAAATTTTCATTTCGAAACATAGTGTACCCCTAACATAAATCCATTTTAAAACGGATCTACCAAGTGCCAAAAGGGATCAAATCTCTCTAACTGCAAACCCTTTTTTTAGAGTAGAAATATTGAAAAAATGTGAATGAAATGTTCATGGTTTTAATTTGTAGTCTTATATATGTGGTTCTAAAAAATATTTTAAATCTAAATTGAGCCAACATATTATTTTTTATAACATTTTATTGTTTTTTATAAAGGACACGTGTCAGCTATAGGATGAGCATGAAAGGACTTACACATCTCCCCCTACTAAATTGTAGAATGTGCCTCTTCAGCGCAACTAATATGAACAACATAAACATTGATACATACAATAAACAATCAACCCATTTGAAAATATTCACGTCCAATATACAATCAACTATAAATACCCATGCTTAGATTTTTTTCAATCATGCTTAATTTTTTTTTTTAAACTTTACACTAATATAATTTCTTTAGTTATAGATTTAGCTGATCTTGAATTCCTTTCAAAGTCAAACTCTCCACAGCTAGTCTTCGATCATTGTCTTATTAGTTAGAAAAACATAACTTTAATCTACTATATTGCACACCAATTGTTTCCTTAATAAGCAATGTCCTTTTAACCCATTTGAATAAAGTTTCAAGGTTTTGTATCTAATTTCTTGCTCTTTGCATTGTAATACTACATTTATTTCAACCTTATTAGTAAGCAGTTCAAAATCAATACACCAAATTATTCTAAAAAATTATTATTTCAAATAAACATTCACAACACAATAACTATTAAAAATAAATATAAACATAATTATAAATATACAAGATAAAAATATAAATTAAAGATTGAACAAAATTAATTTTATATACATAAACCCTTAATATGAGTAAACAAAACATCATCTCATAAGTGAGTATACAAAGACTTTGTTAATAATTAAAAATAAAACTAACTTGAATCATTACAAATAGAAATAACTTTACTAAGAATTATAAGGTTGTTGTGTATCGGTTTTTGAATTTGAAATGGAACACGTGAAAGAAGAAAAAAACATATTTCATAAAGCAATCATAAGATTGTTGTACACATGTTTTGGATCGAGAAATGACTCGGAAATGTCTCTTGAAAGAAATTGCATCAAAAGAGTAAGACAATATAGAACTAGGCTTTGAGCAATGATTGATAATATAATATTTTCAGAGAAAATTATTTAGATTTTTCTAAGATTGTCATGGAGTTTAGATGGTTTGACTAATACTCTGTTGACACATCTTTTAATGTAATTGCTTGAACTTTCAATAACATTTAATTCTTTAATTATAAACAAGTGGATAAGTCGCATGGTAGTTGGTCTCTATCTTATAAGTTGTAACAAATGACTATAATGGGTACATGACTAATGAACTTGTTAATAAATTACCTAAATGAATTTAATACGATTAATCATGTCAAGAGAATGAAGTTTTTGATCGAAATGTGCCATCAACTCGGTTCATTAATTTGTATAAGTAGTCATTCACATTAAGTGGGTGTTGTAAGGTTACACCAATTTGGTTTAGTTCTTACTCATATTATAAATATATTATTTTTTATTAAATTTTTAATTAATATAATAAAAAATATTAATTAAAAAATATATTTAACTTATACATTAAGTTAATACATTAATCTGATATGTATATCATGACTGATTTGTAATAAAAATATTGAGAACCTAATGGATAAACATCATAAATAAGTAAATAAAGATTATAAATAAATACATACACATTATAAATAAACACATACACATTAAATTTTTCAAAAACATATGAATACAAATTATTTATATTAAAACACTTCTTGCAAATTTTATTAATACTATATTATCAAATAAATGTGAATGTCACATAAACATTTTTTTTTACTATAAACATTTATTTTGATAACTTCCGAATGTATTTAATAATTCCATTTCCATTTGTATTTTTAAACTTACTTAAAAATATTTTCTTATATTCTAAAACAATCTTTCATCAATAAATGAATGTAAATTATGGTTAGTATGATTTGATAACTTCCAAGTGCATTTGATAATTTCCATCTCCATTTAAAGTTATGTAGAAATGATTTCTTATATTCTAAAACAATCTTCCAACAATAAATGGATGTAAATTATGGTTAGTAGAATAAAGTAAAGCTAAGTTGTCTCTCATGCCAGTGATGCATGGCTTGATTTCCACTTGATACGCTTTTCATCCATTTAAATAGTGTGACTTCATTTATAACAAACCACTTTTATGTTATATCTAATGATAAATGAAAGTATTGTTATAACCGATTCTGCCACTCTTGGTATATCATGTTTTTATGACCTATCCCTATCCCTATGCAAACTCTTTGAACCCCCTTTGCTTAGTATAACTTTGATGCTTCAGATATTCCCCTTAAAAAGTCACGTTTAGGGGTATACATAGGTCAATAACTTACAGACCGTGTGTACACGCATCTCTGCTGTAATGATCTGAGGCTTGATATTCAGATCAAATCACTAACTATTGCTGCAAATTAAATAAAAATTCTAACATGACACTTGCAAATACTCAGCAAATTTTTGACTAGGGAAATTAAGGTATTTTGTATGCAAATACTCAAAGAAATTTGTATGCAAGGGAGCTGGCAGAGGAAAGCAACCAAATTTAAGTTTTAGAACAATTAATCCATTTCCCCTAACACATTTATATCGAGGACCATTCAGGTTTCAGAGTCTGTAATGTCTCTTTTAAAGATTTTTTTATTAAATGACCAATTTTTCACTTTTTCCCCAATTTGGACCTTTGACTAATTTTTATGACTAGGTCTCCAAATTGACCCAAATGCTCCCAAATCTTCTCAGAAGGTGTATGATTGATATTAGGACTTTAATATAATTTTCAGGGATGATTTATGACTCTCATGATTACTTCTGCACACTTGCTTAAGATCCTGTTTGAGGTAGGACTTTTGACTAGTAATTTGGGGTTCTAATTCCCCCACAATGAATACTGAAAATGGCTTCCCAAATGCACTCAAGCCAACTTAAATTTCTGAATGGAAGTAGGGAACATGCAAAGGAAATCAATATTAACTCATATGCATCACCATTCAACTTTTAATGTCTGCTATAACTCCCTTAAATCAGATGCAAAAAGACTAGTTTCAACCATTGGAGAAATAATAGGAAAAATTCTCCAAATGCTATGAAACTCAACAAAATAACTCCAAATTCTTATTTAATGAAAATTAAACTCATATAATCCATCAATAAAAATCCATTAACCAATAAACCATAAGTATTTTACTTATCCATTCAAATCTATCAGCATTATATTGGTTCACAACAAGGTAGTGGGGAAATGACATCGTTTCTTCATTGTTTAACATTTACACATGAAATATTTTGGGTATTTCGACTTGAGAGTCTTCTAAAATTTTAAAGTATTTCGACTTGAGAGTATTCTAAAATTTTAAATACATAAATAACAGTCCATTCATCCATAAACTATCAGTAGTTTACTTATCCATTCGAATCCATCAATATTACATTGGTTCACAACAAGATAGTGGGGAAATGACACTATTTCTTCATTGATTGACATTTTTACACGAAATATTTCAGTATTTTGACCTGAGAGTCTTCTAAACTTTAGATATAGATAATTTACATCAGAACATAAAATAATGGGGCATTAGAATCTCCCCCAAAGGAATCAATAGCTCACCCAAAGCGCAATCCCTCCATGAGCAAGAATATGCCATAAAAACTAGAAATGGTTGAGAGAAAGTGTTGCAATAGAAGAAACCATGAGCTTCCCTATAGCTTACACCTATAAATAAAAATCTATTAAATCTACATGAAAGACCTGAGTGGCCTCTCCAAACACCAACTTGGATGGGAATCTTTCACCCTCGAAATTGGCTAAGGTAAGAAAACTAGTCGTCCACTAGCTCTCACAAGTCACAAATGAGAAAAATCTATTATCTTGGTTGATTCCTATATTTTATAAACATGATTAGCATTATAAGGTTGCAAATCCATCCAAAAACTCAAGACAATTTGAATTTAGGTGTGGACTCAATATTTGCCATGTGTCCTCGCTTTCCTAGCCTTCCATCTTCCCCCAATTTGAGTAGGAACCAATTGAGATTCCCCAACTCACATGAGTGCCCTCTTGGATGCTCTATTTTGACCTGACATGTCATATGTCAGCCTTCAGATATGATTTGTGTCATAGGTTTCATAGCATCTTCATCATTGTTGTCATAGAGCTAGGGAATCTAGTCCAAGTGTCTCATTAGCTCCAAAATGACTCTTCCTCTCCCATGTAAGTTACATTTACTTCCAAATTAGACCTGTGATGTATATGGATAAGTGTATTAGCCTTATAACTCATACAATAACATTTATGATTCCCATGGATTCGAAATTTCAAGAGGAAGATGCCGTGTGGCACATAAATTCTAGCTTATGTGGGCCCCATAGTCTCCATGTGTCTCCATGCTCCATTGCCACTTCAATTTTCTCTTGTATTTATTTATTTAGATCCTTTATTAAATATGTATGCCACTCTAATGTTCAAACATAATTCATTGTCCCCGTTATTCCAAATCCGAAAGCTTCCACCCACAACCTAGGAAATTAGTAATTTTCCTCCTTGGCAATTATTTGACCCTTAGCATCAATTTGACAAACACTAATGAATATGGAAAATGTTCTTAGGCCATTGGGGGTCTGTTGGCCTAGGAAAGGAGTGCAAGGAAGAATTTTGCACACAAGAAAAAGAAGGTGCATTGCGCGTGCAACAGAAAGAAACGAAGGTCGCGAAGGAAGCAAAGGACCAACGCAGACAAAATGAAGATGCGTGTGACGAAGGAAAGACGAGCGCATGGGTGTGCAGGTGATAATGACCGAAAGATGACAAGTGCAGATCGTGGCTGCTTAAGGAGGCGTAAGCTTACAACAACACACGTATGAGGGGATATTTGTAAGTCAGGTCGATAGTGCCTTATGTCAGACCCTGAAAGCCTATAACTGTTTTGATGGCTGGTCATGACCTGTAACTGATAAGCAATATGTAGTCGGCCCTGGGTGGTATGAAAGAAGTTATATATAGGGAGAACCCATTCTGTATAAGGGTTGGTGATTAATAGTTATTGGTTTTGGCTATCCATTGGAGATCCATAGCGAAGGACACCATTTTGCTGTAATTTTGTAGAGATTAGAAAAACGAAATACTGAGGAAGATTCTAGTAGTGATAGGAGGCGGTTGAGCCACGAATATGGCTGCTTTGTGCACAGACCGCTAGGAATAGAAAGGATTTGCAGCTGCGTATGCAGATACTGATTAGGAGAGTAGATTAAGGTTGTGTGCAGATCAATAGAAGCAGGGTAGAAGAACAAACCAGAGAGCATGAGAACCAGAAGTCTGAGTCATAAAGACATATCATAAGATCAGTCTGCATCCTATAGACTGCAAGGTTCTATATCCATTTCTCATGGCCATATGAAGAGAACCTTGGTGGTTTTTTCCAGATGGGTTTCCACGTTATTCCTTGTGTTTGAATGGGTAATTGATGCTGTGAATGTTTATGTGAATGGTTGTTATTTGCTTACTGCATGGTGATGAAATATTGGTTAAATACATGATGTTATATTGTAATCAGTAGATGAATATTTGAGAAAGAGTCGTGGGAATATATACATATATCAGTCTGTATGCAATGTCTTAAGTTACAACATAAGTCACAGACCGACTGTTAGTACAATGAGTCAGCTGCGTCACACAAGTTGCGCCAGTTGTGAGGTTAAGAACAAGGTTAGGTTGCATGTACTGACATATAGTTGTGTTCAGTTGTGCAAAACTGACTCCACCATCCAACCATTCAGTTTCCTTCATCGAGTGGCTTGGTTGTGTGCCAAGGGACTATAATCCCTCACCAACTGTGGAAACATGGTTCTGGCAGTTACCCATTAGATATCTCGGGTGAGACTGCGCCTGCATCGCAGGTGTTACTAATGGAGTCCTTCTATCGGGCCGATGTCTTGGGGTTTATTGTTGGTATTGTGATGTGCTGAACCATGGGTTGGGGTTTATTGTTGGTATTGTGATGTGCTGAACCATGGGTTGAGACAAGAAGGTGTTTGAATCCAACAAATAGTTCCATTGTCGAGACCTTTTTGATCAAAATGAGGGAAATGTTGTGGAACCCAACGAAGAACAAGATAGAATATTGGCTGGATTCTAAAACACTAGCATTCGCACAAGAGGAGAGCACAGGAACACGGTTGAGCATAGAAAACTGGGTAGATGAATATATATATTCTGATATTCATGAGATCTTCTTTGTTGAGTTCCCCATGATACTGCATGAGTGGTTGCCAAGATTGGCGACTAAGCAGAAAAACTTCCAGAGAAGAGAGACTGTCGATTGGAGTGATCAGTTGGTTCATGAGGTAGGCAGTATAAGTAAGACCATTTCTAGAGCTGTTGATTTTTGGTTTGACAGTATATTGCAAGGAAATAAAACTGAGTTTGCAATAGATACTATAACCTCATATAGTGAAGATGAAAGAAATTTTTTTCGAGGACCCCAAAGAATATACTTTTTATGTATCAGTGCATGGATAAAAATGCTTTCCTATGAGAAGGGTATCTTACAGCTAATTAGTTGAGTTGCGTTCCTAAGAAGGAGACTATGTCATAGACAACCTATTAAGAAGATGGGAAAGGGTGAGTTGAAATGTTCCCTGGAAACACAAAACCTGAACTAGAAGCTAGAACCCTAAGGAGTGGAAGAATATTCATATCAGGAAAGAGAAGGAAAACTGAAAAGGGACGATGGAATCCTAGTCTGTTCGAGGAGAGTGAACACGGAATTCGATAGTATGAAGAAGAAGGGTATTACGATGAAGAGGTGGATTATAGCCCAATTTCAGAAGGACCAAAAGATTCTTAGGATTCTGTGGAGACGCCAAGGTCAGGATGCAACTACATAACACCAACAATATCACCAGAGGTAAGATCTAGAGTTTCATCATCAGAAAGGACTGCTAATACGGATAGTGCTATCCCTGCGACTAGTGTGTGAGAGGGTACACTCCCTTTGAATCCTTTCCCAGAAAACCTTGACGCCAACTCAATGCTTATGACGGATGTTCGGTTACCCACATTCAATGGAAATGGAACGAAAGACCCAAAGCAGCATTGGTTCCTCTGTGAAGCTGTTTGGATGGTGCGTTTAGTCCATAATGTAGACATAAAGAAGGCGCAAATGATCATGAACTTAAGGGGTCGCGCGATGGATTGGTTCATGAAGTTTTGTGCTGCACCAATCGAAACACCACAGAATACCCTTGAAGAGATCCTAATTGCAATGATATCTGAGTTTAGAAAACCTAAATCAGAGTCGCAGAGTATTACCGAGATCAAAGAAATCAAACAAGAACTGACGGAAATGGTATGGGATTTTGACCAACGGTTTAAAACACTGATGGCCAAGGTAAGCTTCCAAATGCTAGATGTACATCATAAAAAGTGGTTTATTGCTACGGTGTTACCACACATATGAGGTCCGTTAATGCAGGAAAAGATTGATTCGCAGAAAGAAGCACTAGAACTAGCAATGAATTTAGAAGCCTCACCCATTAGAGATGGTGCCGCAGGGATGGTGCAAATTAAGCCATAGCTGGCCAATATGACGATACAACTACAAGACATCAAGAAGGGTAAGGAGACACAAGAATATTTGTGGTGCACAAAATATAGGACGAACAAACACACTAAGGATAACTGTCCTACCTTCATGAACTATGTCACATCAGGTACACCAAACCAATTAAATGGCCATGGGATACCATGGTGTTGCATATGCCAGTCAAGAGGCCTTTGCGAAGAAGAGTGTTTATATTTGCAAAAAGTTGTAAGTACCCTTGTAAACCTCTTCTGTAAATTTTATAAATTAGGAGGACATGATGAGAAAGATTGCAGAGCATATTAGCTCTTGAAAGAAAGGACTTGTTATCATCACATCTGCTCCAGCAAAATTTTAGTTTCTGACAGCATCCAAATGTCAAAGTGACCACTCAGTTTGAAGGGCCTTCTGGCAGCACACCATGGTGGATATATGGAGTCGTCACAAAGAGAGAAAGGACCTGCTCCTCTTTTATGGAGAGCCTCTGATTTCTTGAAGTGGGCAGAGTTGTGTCCTTCTGAACCAGAATTTGGGCATGCATTGATGCGAATGGTCATAACTGGTCATGTCATGATTCATGCCTGAAAGGTCGAGTTGCTCATTCTGGCACATCATTTCTACCAAACATTGACATGTCTTGATGGAGATGCCCTCAAGGGAATAGAATTATAGATCCGATCATGCTAATGATTCATTGGTGGGAAAGTTGTAGCGGGTAATGAGAACTAGACTTGGGCTGTTTAAGTTTTAGGATCTGATAGCGTACAACAAAAGGCATAGCCATGGAAAGAAACGGGAGTTGCTTCCCTTCGATGGATCTTCTCCGTTCGGAGGAGATGAATTTAGTTCAGCTCATCATCCCTGTTGAGTCAGCGCATGACAGCATCGCGTATCTCGGACAGCTCGACCTTCTTCAATTCAAGGACCTTAATGCAGACAAGAGCCCATTTCAACGGACTTATGCTAATCAGGTTAAATGATCTGGAGAAATGTCACAGAAATTGCGTGTTTTTAGAGATCAAATGATTAAAGCTGGTATATCGCCTTCTACAAAGTATGCTTTACGATCAGATATTGAGTTGGATGACCTTGAGATAAAGCTTGGTGAACTTGAAGCAGAACTTATAGAAATTAATGCAAATAATGAAAAGTTGCAATGTTCTCACATCAAGCTTCAGGAATTTAAGCTTGTACTACAAAAAGGTGGTTCATTATTCTCATTAGCTCGGAGTAATGCAGCTGCCCAACAGAGAGAAATATAAGAAGCCTCTTATGTTGGGGAAGGATTTATGGATAGTCCCTTGTTATTAGAGTAGGAAATGCTGACAGAACCTTCAAAGCAAGCGAGGCTGGGATTCATTAGTGGTCTTGTTCCCAGAAACAAAAAATAAATTCAATCCTTTGTTGGAAAAATCAACTTTTTAAGATGGTTTATTCCAAATTTTGCAGAAATAATAAAGCATATCACTCAGATGCTTAAAAATGATAGGAGAGGTTTCTGGAAGGCTCGCAGAGCTGCAAAGCACAATAGATGCAGGCATTCGCCATCGGGATAATGTGTTGACAACAATTGGATATCAGTTTGAACAATGGAATCTTCTGAGCTCAGGTTCAAGATGCATTGCATCGTGAAACCGTGGATAGTAACTCACAGGTTGGAACTATATTCCAAGTGCTGCATACAAAGGAGTTGCCGCCCACATATTTCAGAGCAAATAAATTTACCACTGCTTTCCAAGAAATAGTTGATGCATATGGTGTGGCCAAGTATCAAGAGGAAAATCCTGGTGTATTCACCATAGTTACGTTTCCATTTTTGTTTGCTGTAATGTTTGGTGACTGGGGCCATGGCATATGCTTATTACTTGCATCCTTGTGGCTCATCTTCAAAATAAAAAAAACTTGGAAGTCAGAAACTTGGAGACATAATGGAGATGGCTTTTGGAGATCACTATGTGATTTTCATGATGGCAATCTTCTTGATATAATGTGGACTCATCTACAATGAATTCTTTTCAGTTCCCTTCCACATTTTTGGTCCATCTGCCTATGCATGTTGTGATCCTTCCTGCAGGGATGCTTATACAATAGGGTTGATAAAGGTTCGTGAGGCATATCCGTTTGGAGTTGATCCAGTGTGGCATGGTAGTCGAACTGAATTTCCATTTTTAAATTCATTAAAGATGAAACTCTCTATTCTGATTGGAGTTACACAAATGAATTTGGGAATTATTATGCGTTTACAGAGGTGTGCATTTGATGATCGTTTGCCCCGTCCTTATCACGAAGACTGCAATAACAGTGTACGAGAAGCATTTGATGTTCCCAGGTTCTAAGGAAGGAATTTATCTTTCAAAGACAATTCAAACTAAGTACTGATGGCAAAGGAAATGGAAGTCTTAGAGTTCAATAAAGAGGATCGACATATTACCAAAACAAATTCAAAACTTTCTGGCAAACAACAAGCATGAGGATAGCAATGTATAGGTGGTAGAGCATTTCGAATTTGAAGGCAGCACTTCCAATGATTCCATATTTCAAGGAGTTGAGTTAGCAATTTGATCTCATCATCTCCCGACTATTAAGGATTTGGTCAATATCTTCCAGCAGCATTTAAGCATTTAATGATACAGATGGCAGACAACCTAAAAACAAAGAATTATTTTTATATTTGATGGCTTTTAAAGTTCAATGGTTTCCGGATTTCGAGGCATTGAATCATCATTTCAGCAACTAACCTTACAGGTGGCAAACCTCATCGAAGAGGTAGAGGAGCAAATAATTTCTGATTCCTTGTAACTAGTTGGTAACTAAGTTAGCAATAGTTAATTGATGTAATTGGATATAAATTCTAGAATTGTACAATGTAAAGGGGGGACTGGTGGTTGGAAAATTAGGGAGTTATGGAAGCCCAGTTTTAAATCACTATCTGTATAACATGAATACTCTACAACTTCGATAACAGGTTCTATTTTGAATGAGAACGATTTTGATTTGTCTTTGTATGTTATAAATTGTCTTTCTTATGACTTATCATGTATATGGTCGCCTAAATTCCATTACAGTGATGCTTATACTAAAATGCAATTATCCTTATAGTTTCTAAAAACAGAGACAGTTTCATCTCATAACTTTGTGATCGTAGATACTGAGGTATTGAACCTTGTATTCAGTTTTATGTTATACAGTACCTATATTTTGTATGATTTTCTTATAACTCTGATTTCACACCAGCCTATTTCTTCAATAATGTGTTGATTTTCTTATAGATCTTATATTATACCAACTTATTTCATTGTTAACTGTGTGATTCTACCAATAGCTTTGATTGCATGTCAGCTTGTTTCTCAGTTTGATTTCATTGATTTGTACATTGTAGAAAAAGATTTCCTTAAGCTTGAACCCCTGTAGTCTAGGTTCAACTTTATGGATAACATCTTCTGGCGCCGTTGCTGGGGACAGAGGAGTGAATATATCTTCCCCGGGAAAGAATGTGTTGCAGTCGCAACTTTTTTTCCCCAAATTTCTTAAATTTTGGTCCCCTCCTCATGATTTAGCGTTGTTTTAATCGTTTGATCCTTGAACGTTTTTTTGGTCGTGCTTTAATTTTGGATGATTTTCGAAGATGAACTCTCGTCCTGTTTCTGAAATTGTTTGTGTGGGAAATTGTTGCGGGTCACAAATGTTAGAAGCTGGCTTTTGTCAATTCAAAGAAGAATCGGGTCAAGTGTCTTTGAAAAAGCGCTGTTTTGGAGGTGAAACAGTTTCAATCGTTGCCGAATTTTAAGTTTTTTAAACACTTAGCAATTCTGTTTGACCGGAGGCTATTGTCTGTTTTGCTTCTGCCATTGTGGCTCCCAAACCAGCTAGCTACCCGAAAGTAAAAACGCTCTGCCCGCTGCTACGTGTCGCATTTTTATAACCTTTTGTTCATCCTCTGTTGCGGCTCCCAAAGTAGCTAAGCACCCGATGTATAAAGCGCTCCGCCTTCCAATGCATGTCGGTCTTTAGTTGCATGTCCGTAGTCTTTATCTTTTCCACCGTTGCGGCTATGCAAAGCTTTCGTCTTCTGATGTCGATGTCCTTCCGACTTTCGATTGAGAACTTTCCCGCCCACAGCTTAGTCTTAACTCATCCGACTCCGATGTGCTTAAAGTGTTTCGCAGTACCCATCGTTTGTCAGGACCCGCTTATGCGGCTGTGAATGAATCTACCCTTCCAATGTTAGTATTCTGAGCCGCCGATGAGTTTTCCGTTTTCCATCGTTGGTGATGTCTGTCGAGCCTGTAGGTGGACGAGGTAGTGGTGTCGGAGTTTGTTAAAATTTTTAGAATAGTGGTGCACCTGGACATTTCTTGTGGATTAGCCGTTTAGTTGGTTTAATTTGACGTTTTGCTTTAGAATGCAATCCCGGTGAATGATGCACATTGATTAACTGCAGGAAGATCCAAAAGACTTTTCATATTGCCACAGCATGAAGGTACAGATAGGAGACAAGATATCAAGGGGCGCGGACAAAGTAAAAGACAAAATTGAAAGCAACAAAGGTGTAGATCTGTTGGAGACATTTACCTTCATAGTCACTCCTTCGGTCAAATTGGCCTAGTTAACCCACTATCCTAAGTTTAATTGACATCAGTGGAGCATTAATTACCAGCACCCCAGTCACTCCCACGCCTACCTACAGTCAAGGAGGCTAACTTAGCCTTCTCCTACAGTCAAGGAGGCTAACTGGAGCACTCCAGGGGTGATCTGTGTGACATTCATGCACCTAATTGCTAACTGGTGGTTACTTTCAATTAAACCAATCAGTTACAGTCAGTTAAGGCGCCTCCATTCATTAAATATATTATTTAATGATTATTTAATGATTATTTTATTATTATTATTTAATGAACTGGAGTTAACAAGGCGCCTTCACCAACTTCTGATGGTTAGTTCAGCTTCAGTTAACCTCATCAGGGTTTATTGGAGTCATGCAGTACTAGCACTTGATGATTGGATTGCTATGACATGTGTTTGATCTCCTTCAGTTGAGATTCAGTCATTTATTGCACTCCAACTTCAGTTAGGGTTTGGTGAGTCAATTAGGGTTTTGGTCAAGTGGTTAACTGAGTGAGATTGCATGGCAAAGAGTCAGTTAAGCTAGACTCACTCACTGAATTCGAATTGTCCCTTAGGTATTCGAATTCTTCATGGAGTTAAGCTATTGCTATGCATGGAAATTGTAATCCTTTATTGTTTATATAATATACAGAGAGGAAACCTATTTGGTATTCTAGTTATTTCCAATTCATGAGTATTTGTTAATAATTCTTTGATGATTTTGATTCCTAGTTCCTAGATCATGTGCAAGAATTAATATGGTATCATAGCATGTGGCAGGACGAAGAACAATCTCTCAAGAACAATATTTTTGACAGATTTCTCCATGAGAAGTGAGCAATAGCTCAAAATTCCAGCACTGCACCAGAAGCCAAGGCTTACCACTCAATATCCCAAGTAAAGAACTTGTTGATCAAGCTTGCTTGATTGACTATGCTGGGTGTTATGAAAGCCTAAAATGTGCAGGATGTCCGATCTTACGGTGCCCTTTTTGTTTTGATTTGCAGGTCTTAACAGGTACAACTTCAAATGGGCTCATCAATCCCTCTTCTCACCCCATTCACAAGCTATTCAGAATGGAAGTTGAAGATGATTGCATCTCTGAAGAGACGAGGTCTCTATGAGGTGTCTATTGGAATTGGAAGAGAGAATTATGAGAATGAGAATGACTAGCTAAATGACGGTGACAGAGCTTTTGGAGCAATATGTCTGGCCCTTGATGATAGCTTGTACTACCTTGCTGATTATGCTGAATACCCAAAGAATTTCTGGCCAATATTGGACAGAACCTTTGGCAAGCACAATGAGGATCATAATAGTACTTTGGAGATCACAGCTAGCACCACAAGATTTCTTCACTCAAAACTCTCAGTCTCTACTCTCTCTGATGAAGTTGTTCAAGATGAAGATGAAGCAGAATCTTCTACACATTCAATTCGAATTGAAGAAAGTCTCCATGAAGTGACTCCTTCTCCTGATGCTCCGGAAGTTCATGAGATCTCTGATATCTCATATTCTCATATTGCTGAAACAGAAGAAGACATTTGAATCTCTGATATTGAAGAAAAATACTGCTGCACTTCCATGCAAACATTCAACGGTGATTTTCCTTTGAATTCTGTGATAAATTTACTAGTAATTGCTTCCGAAAGTGAAGAGAAATTTGATTTTTCTCCCTCTAATGTTGCTGCTGGTGTGCAAATATGTGATACCTTGGATATTTTGGAAGAAATATCAGATTACCAGAGTGATCCATTTGCTCCCCATGATCTAGATATTTCAGCAAATTCCTGCAGGATTGCATGCACCAAAATTCAGAATTTTAAAGAAGAAGAAAACTGTGCATCTACCGTCTCGGTTGACCATAATTTTGGATCTGATATGAACCTTATTGGATCTGATATGATATTATTTGGATCTGATTTGATATTGATTGGTTCAAAATTTCAGGTTCATAAACCTTCAGTACTGCTTGTAGCTGTTCTCATCAACGGTGTGAAGAAACAAGTACCGCAAGTCTCCTACAAAACTGCTGCTGGGGATTTGATTTCATTTCACAGTTTTGGATCTGTTGTGAACTTATTTTGATCTGATTTACATTCTGATATGATATTATTTTGTTCATATTTTAAAATTCAAGAGCTTTCAGTCATGCTTGTAGCTGCTCTCACCAATACTGGTGTGAAAAATCAAGTACCGCAGTTCTTCTTCAATTTTGCTGCTGGGGATTTGGTGTTAGTTTCCTCTTATGAGGTTGCTGATATTTTATTTTGTGAATCATTAGATATTTTTGAAGCTATATCAGATTATGGAGCTCAAGCATTCTCTCTCCAGAGTCCCAAGGATTCTCTACCTTTGGTCACAAGCTCATCTCCTCACAAAACTAGTAAAGAGGAAGACATTCTGCATCCGCTTGGACACTTGCTCCTAAGATTTGGGGATGATTTTACCACTCATGGTTTGATGTTCAAGGCTGAAAAATATCAGTTTCTTGAGTGTTCCACACATGGTTCGAATCCTCAAGAACCTTTTCTCTCTCTTCAGATGATTTCAGTTGCTCTACATGGGTCCAGTTTTCACCGTGCAGCTATTTATATTTCTGATTCAATTGAGTGCATTGTTCTTCTTCCAAAGTGGAAGATTCCTCCAGACATATTCACCAAGATATTTTCAGAAAATAAGTTCACTTACCTCCATTCACTGTTGGGGGTGAGTTCATCAGGGTGATCCAGACTACTTTCAGTGTTCAGCTTGAGGGGGGTTTTTTCCCACTGGGTTTTCCCTCTTTTCCTCACTTAGTTTGTTTTGAGCATTGTTTCAGTTGCTTTATTGTACAGGGTGACCTATGGCATTTCTTTCTAGGGCCCTAGCATTTTATGCATCTATGTTTTCTAACTCTTCTTGAGTATAGCTTAAGGGGGGTGTTGGAGACATTTACCTTCATACTCACTCCTTCGGTCAAATTGGCCTAGTTAACCCACTATCCTAAGTTTAATTGACATCAGTGGAGCATTAATTACCATCATCCCAGTCACTCCCATGCCTACCTACAGTCAAGGAGGCTAACTCAGCCTTCTCCTACAGTCAAGGAGGCTAACTGGAGCACTCCAGGGGTGATCTGTGTGACATTCATGCACCTAATTGCTAACTAGTGGTTACTTTCAGTTAAACCAATCAGTTACAGTCAGTTAAGGCGCCTCTATTCATTAAATATATTATTTAATGATTATTTTATTATTATTTAATGAACTGGAGTTAACAAGGCGCCTTCACCAACTTCTGATGGTCAGTTCAGCTTCAGTTAACCTCATCAGGGTTTATTGGAGTCATGCAGTACTAGCACTTGATGATTGGATTGCTATGACATGTGTTTGATCTCCTTCAGTTGAGATTCAGTCATTTATTGCACTCCAACTTCAGTTAGGGTTTGGTCAGTCAATTAGGGTTTTGGTCAAGTGGTTAACTGAGTGAGATTGCATGGCAAAGAGTCAGTTAAGCTAGACTCACTCACCGAATTCGAATTGTCCCTTAGGTATTCAAATTCTTCATGGAGTTAAGCTATTGCTATGCATAGAAATTGTAATCCTTTATTGTTTATATAATATACAGAGAGGAAACCTATTTGGTATTCTAGTTATTTCCAATTCATGAGTATTTGTTAATAATTCTTTGATGATTTTGATTCCCAGTTCCTAGATCATGTGCAAGAATTAATAAGATCTGAAAGGTCCGTTAGTTACTCAGCTGATCATGAGCATGCGTAGAAAAGATGAAAAGAGGGATATGAAACGTTCGAAGAACCGAAAAGTCACACGTTTGGGGGAACCCAAGTGGTCTACTGTTTTGTTTAAATATTTGAAAGTTAGAAGTTAGAAAGGGATTTTTCCCTGGAAAAAATTGTAAACCATTTGCTTGTAAGAGGAACTATTTCGTTTTACAATTAGAAACTGCAACTTTTTCCTGTTGGAGAAAGTGCAATGTGGAATGTATCAATGTGATTAAATGAGCGATGTTGAAGGGGAACTATTTCGTTTTCAGTTGTGTTTCATTAACTGTGAGAGCGTTCTAACTTCCTGAAACTATGTTCTTGTTTGCATGTTCTTCAGTATATTCTGTGATGTTTCCACTATGAGTAATGAATGCGGTTCATAAACAATTGGCTATCTGGTTGTTCAAATACCTTTAAATGTTCATGTGTCTTGAAATAAGTATCAGCTATCTATAACTTTTCATAATGCATGTAAAAAATACATTACTCATCAATGAATGATAATCTTGCTCCCTAGGGATAGGTTAGGTAGTTAGTTTTAATTGCTTGCTGTATGTGATTTAGATACTTGTGAGTTCTAAGACGAGAGGTAAGAACCTGCGCATCACGTTGTGAATGCTCCTTGCATCCTTATCATCCTGCATTGTTAATTAGGCACGTGCATATCATATTTAAGTCAAAAAATACAAAAATACACGGTGGACTGGGCCGTAACCGGTAAAACCTTTGTTTTTGTTACGTGACCTATGGTAGCCGGACCGCAAACCGGACGGATTCCCTACACCAAACAGTCACAGGCTAGTTAGGAACGTTGACTGGGGAGAATCCCTTGCTATTGTTGCCTGTGAATTTCCAAGCCTCAATGGTTTCTGGCGCTAGAAAGAGGGACGTCAGTGCATGGCTGGCCAAGGAAACCTGTTTTCCCGAGACTTTTCCACCGGTAACAGTTCTGAAAGTAGTGGGCTTCATAATCCAATTTCAGAAAAAAGAAGTAGAGAACATTTGTTTTCTGTTGACAACGAGGTTGCTAATAATCTGAGGAGACACACCAGGGCATATGTGAAGAAGATTGGAGGATTTCCAATCATCCCTGAATTTCCCAGAAGAGAATATAAGAGGAAAGATAGTCCTATATTGGAAGACTCAGTGCTGGTTGGGGATTGAGAAGAGCTTGTAGAGACAGCCTTACAGGAAGTGGTACTGCCTTTAAACCAGGAAGGCCCAGATACTCCTCACAGTTCTCCTGCTCACACTCCTGTTTTCTCACCCCCTCACTCTCCACTCAGACTCATGGCAGGCTTAAACGCCAATCAACCACCCAATCCACCAAACCCACCAACTGCATGGAGAGCTAGATCACCGTTAAAACTTACACCTCCTTTACATGATTTACCTCAATCCTTTGAAAAGATGCTGCCCAAATTCGACCCAAGTGAGAAGATATTAGTAGATGACCACCTGCAAAGTTTTTACTTGGCAATAGAGGGGTTAAGGGCTGGGGAGTATGAAGATGTAGTTTGCAGACTATTCCCGCATACCCTTAAAGGAGCTGCAACATCATGGTATTTTGTATTTCCTGCTAACTCTATCCCTGATTAGGATACCTTCGAGAGAATTTTCAGAAGTAAGTATGCGACTCAAAAGACTCATGCAACCCTCATGAAAGGACTATGCGCCTTGAAGAAAGAGAGAAAGGAGAAGGTGCACAGCTTTACTCAAAGATTTGTAGCATACCTCAAGAATTTTTCTGAAGCTGACAAAACTTCGGACAAGGTCCTGGTTGAGTATTATACCTCAGCTTTAGGCCCTGAGTTGGCCATGTTTTCCAAAATAAGGGCGAAGCCTACTTTGGTGAAAACCTATGAAGAGGCGGAAATAGTGGAGGCTGAAAGAGAAAGTATCGAAGATTATCCCGAACAGTCAGGAGAGAAAGGTGGGGGAAGGAAAGCCTTATTGTTTACTAAGCCTAAGGAAGAGAAATCACCAGATTTTGAAAGTATGGCAAAAATGATGTAGAAGCTTTCTAATAAAATCATAGACTTGGAAAAAGAGAAGGAAACTCAAAAGTTCTACAAACCCTATTACAAGAAAAGAGAGGACAACAATTAGTCCCAACCTCCTCCACACAATTAAGCATCTATGAATTTAACAGAGGTAGGAATGGAAAATTTTTGCACTTTCCACCAACAACCCCACTCTGAAAAGAATTGTCCGCAATGGATAAACTCAATGACGTTGGTCATGAATCAGCTATTGGATTCTAAATTAACAGAAGATGGAGATGAAGAAAGAAAAGAGAGTACCACTGCAACGAAGGGACAAGAAGAAGAAACCATGGTTTTGTGGAATTCTATTTCGTTATTTGATGTTGAAGAGGAAAAGAATCGGGGGTACAAGGACGTCATGGAAACCAACGTAACCACAAGGAGCCAAGGGTCGGTTAAAGAAGACAGTCTCATACTCCCAAAGATCAAAAGGCTGCAAAAAAATGTTAAGAAATTTCAAAATAATTCCGCAGCTGATAAAATTCTTGAATTCACCATTACCAGTCAAGATCCTAGGCAGAATGATGCACTGGCCAAGCCCAATGAAGAAAAGATGAATGCTGATAAACCACACCCCATTGAACCACAGATGGATTATGACATCATGGAAGATATAAAGAAGGTAAAGGCAAACGTTTCACTATTTGAAATGTGCAAAGTGTCGCAGCAAAAAGAAAGACTATTGAAAGCACTTGAAGCATTGGATGAGAGGCTGCCCGCTGACAATCGTCTTAAAGAGGAAGAAGAAATCGGAGAAACCAGCATTGGAGGTAAGTCTAAGAGCAAACATCCACCTTTCCTCCTCACTTTTGAAATATTTAATCACAACGTACATAATTGCCTAGTAGACTCAGGGGCGTCGGTTAATGTCATGCCTATATCAGTCTGTAAAAGGATAAATGGGCAGCCTAAGCCATCCACTTGGAGAGTTGTCCAGTTGGACAGGACGGATGTAAAGGTAATTGGTGAGATGGAGGATGTCCTGATTCGCTTGTCGTCAAATGATAAGGTGTGCCAAGTCATTGATATCGTGGTGGCCGATATACCAGATGCTTATGGGCTTGTCCTCAGCAGAGACTGGTTAGCGAAACTAAATGGATATTTTGCCTCTGATTGGTCACATCTGTGGCTGCTGTATAAAGTAAGTCCGAACCAAATTAATATTTTGAGGGAGCCTCACATGAAATACAACGTTACTGGACTTGAGGAGAAGAATGAACCAGTGGATTCTGTGTTGGGAAATTATTTTATTGAGTTGGAACCAGGAAATTACCAAGCAGAAGAAGCCAGCAACACGTCAGCCACCCAGCCTGATCTCCTTCGATTTTCATAGGCTGATGAAATAAACTGTAACATAGTAAACTTAGCAGTAGGAATAGATTCACATTCAGTAGTTAGTGATTTCTGGACTTTGTTTTTTGATGGCTCTAAGACGCTAGAAGGGTCAGGGGCCAGCTGTGTCCTGATTGACGCCTAGAATAATAAACATTTTCTCTCATGTAGATTAGAGTTTGAGTGTACAAATAACACGACTGAGTATGAAGCGCTGGTGCAGGGTTTAAGGAAAGCAATCGAATTAAAGGTAAGTAATCTGAATTTTTTTGGAGATTCTGAGATAATTGTAAAACAGATTCGGAATCAAATACATTGTGTTTCTCCTCACTTAAAAGCTTATCAAAATGAGGTATGGGATCTACTCAAATGTTTTGACGCATTTAATATTATTTCAATTCCAAGACTTAAAAATGCAGCAGCTGACCTGTTAGCCACCTCACCTGCTAGGCTTGTGCCTACTAATAATCGATGCTCCGTTGAATTTCTTTTCAGGCCCTCAGTCCCTGATATGATTACCAACTTGCGAGTGTTTGACGATGATCAGCAGATTATCGAATGCTTAACCAATGACGAGGTATTTAAAGGATCAATTATAGATGATGAAGAACATCAGGACGAGCTGAGGTATGATAATTTCATCCCTAAAGGAGTCAGAAACTTAGAAAGAATGTTCAATTTAAATGAAATGTTCAGAAGACCAGCAAACATGAAGACTCACAGCTCATCTCTACAGTTCGAGCTGATAAGTTTAGGGACTGAGACAAATCCTAAATATGTGAATCTTGGAAAATGTTGTTCACTAGAAGAAAGCGATAAGTTCATCAGTATTTTTAATCAATATAAAGATGTGTTCACCTAGACATACGCAGATTTAAAGACATATGACACCAACATCATCCAACACGTTATCCCTATCAAATCTGGCGTCAAACCCTACCAGCAACCTTTAAGAAAAATGCAACCAAAGCTGGAACCGCTGATCCAGAGTGAAGTTAAGAAATTATTGGATGCTAGAATCATTTTTAAGATCATACACTCTGAGTGGGTATCAAATATGGTACCAGTGAGAAAAAAATCTGGAGAAATCAGGCTGTGGGTGGATTTCAGGAATTTGAACCGCACTTCAGATAAAGATAACTATCCTGTGCCACCCATGAAGCAACTGCTACAAATGGTCTCAGGTTCTAAACTATTTTCGTTATTAGATGGTTTCTCTGGCTACAATCAAGTATTAGTAGCCAAAGAAGACAGATTGAAGACAACATTCAGGACCAAATGGGGAACCTTTGCTTACAGAAGAATGCCCTTTGGGCTTATAAATGCTGGAGTGAAGTTTTAGAGGGCTATGGACATAGCTTTCCACGGATTGATTGGCCGTAGTGCTGTAGTATACCTTGATGATATTACGATATTCTAAAAAAGAAGAGAAGAGCATGCATTTCATTTAAGGCATATTTTTGAGCGCTGTCGGAAATATGGCATCTCACTCAATCCCAAGAAGTGTGTGTTCACTGTCACAGAGGGCAAGTTGCTGGGTCACGTAGTTTCAAAGAAAGGAATCTCTATAGATCCAAAAATAATTAAGGCTATTGAACAAATCCCATTACCCCATAATAAAAAAGGTATGCAATCATTTATGGGAACAATTAACTTCGTGCGAAGATTTGTGCCTGATTTCGCTTAGATTGTCAAGCCTCTGCAACAAATGGTGAAGCAAAATGCACAATTCAAGTGGACTGATATTGAGAAGAATGCATTTAGCAAAATCAAAACCGCTGTTGCACACGCACCCTCCCTAAAAATCCCAGATTTTGAGAAAGATTTTATTCTGTATACCTTTGCATCCGATGATTCACTAGCAGCTGTGCTTACTCAAAAAGAAGATGGGGGAGATGAATTCTCAATATATTTCATGAGCACTGGTCTACAAGGGGCTGAATTAAACTACCCGGCTATTGATAAACAAGCTTATGCAGTATTCAAAGCAGTGAAACAATTCAGGCCCTACATATTAAAAAATCAAACCAAGGTGATCGTCCCATACCCGGCTATGAGATCCATTTTTGTACAGAAGGAGTTAGGAGAAAGAAGGGGCAACTGGGTAACAACTCTTCAAGAGTATGACCTCAAATTCAAGCCAGCTTCTATAGTTAAAGGTAAAGGGCTGTGCAAACTAATGACGGAAAATGGGAGCAATGACGAACACGCCTGGGAAGACGAAGCTGAATTACATTTAATGGATGTATGTCCTTTGTTCACAGCTCCCGAATCTTGGTATAGAGACCTCGTGCATTACCTTTAGGAAGGATTATTTCTAGAACATTGGAATTCTAAGAAAAGAAGAATGCTACGTCTCAAATCAGCCTCCTATCAAATTTTTGAGGGAATATTATTCAGGAAAAGCTACGACGGAGTCCTTCTCAGATGCTTAGAGAAAGAAGACGCGACGAAAGTAATGACATAGTTGCATGATGGGCCTGCTGGAGGACATTTTTCAGGAGATACTACAACGCACAAAATTCTTAGGGTAGGTTACTATTGGCCCACGCTTTTCAAAGATACACACGCTCATGTCAGGAAGTGCGACATCTGTCAAAGGTGTGGTGGAAGACAATCTAAAGCAGCCGCACCATTGAAGCCTGTAATGATCACGGAGCCATTTGAGCAATGGGGGTTGGATATTATTGGGGAGATAAAGCTGAACTATTCCCTACAACATAAGTACATTTTGACCACAACTGATTACTTCACTTGCTGGGTTGAAGCCATCCCGCTACGCAAAATAAATGAGGACACGGTCATCAGTTTCCTATAGGACCATATCATGACCAGGTTTGGAGTTCCAGTTTCATTAGTATTTGATAATGCTACTTACTTTTCATCAATTAAATTAACTACTTTTGCTCATGATAAAGGGATAAAATTGCATTATTCTGCTAATTACTATCCACAAGGAAATGGCCTGGATGAATCTACTAACAAAAATCTGATTAGAATTTTAAAAAAGATTGTGATAGAAAACCAGAGGAGTTGGCACTCAGCGCTACCAAACGCCCTTTGGGCCGATAGAGTCACCCCCAAGTCTGCGATAGGAGTGTCACCATTTACCCTTGTGTATGGTAAAGAAGCCATTATTCCCCCAAATATCATGCTACCCTCTTCCATAATAGCTCAAGAGTCTAGAGGGTCGGATGATGAAGTTTTGCAAATGAGGATATATAATCTCCTGAAAGCAGAAGAGGCTCAATCTAAAGCCAGAGAATGCTTTAAGCAGTAGCAAGAGGTAATAAAGAGATGGTTTGACAAACATAAAGTAGGAACAAAAGACTTTGAGGTGGGATATTTAGTTCTCAAGTGGGATCACCCCCATGATGAGAAAGGAAAACACATGAAATTCCAGCAGTTGTGGGTAGGTCCTTTTCAGATTGCGGCAAAGCTTGGCCCTTCCACTTATAAGTTGCAAGATATACAGGGGTGGGAAGAGAACTTACCAGTAAATGGCTTAGTTCTCAAGCCTTACTTTTCTTGAGTTTTCATTTGTGTTCTTCTATCTTGTATATAAATAATCTGGCTTGGTCGTCTTCTGAGTCTTTGAGTCATGAAGTTTAGTCTAGTTTTAGTTTAAATTTCTGTTGATTTCAATAAAGGAGGAAAACCCGTGGTTGCATGGAAAACATTGGAATTTTGGTATGATTAAGATTCCTTGGTATAATACTGTATATTACTGCTTGTCTAAAAGAACTTCTTCCAGTTTAGCAGTTTTCTCGAATAGCTATGTACGCATTGAAGTCCTGCTAAACCCCTGTAAAATGAACCAGAATTAGAGGGTCTGGAGTACTATTTTGAGGCTCCATCCATCTCACATTTAAAAGGTCCTAGGGGTTGACAGTTAAGGGCCCATGGAAAGGAGCAAGGTAAGAAGTATATTAAATACAAATGATCCCATGCCAAGAAATGAATTGCAAAAGGCAGATACCAGTCAAAAAATCCTATGAAAACATTATCAAAAAAAATGCTGAACCATAAGTACTAAATCGCTGAAAGTTCCTCTCCATCTGTGAGCTAAAATGTGAATACGCCTCTCACACAAAAGGACACTTGGGATAGAGGAGCCTGAATTAAAATTCAGAAAGAAAGGCATACAGGAGGACTCATATGAAAAGGACAAAAGTCCAAAAGCACAAAAGTGCTAAAGTGGCATGGGAATGAGGAACAAATGAATATTCTTGTTTACCATATGCTACGATCCTGTGGTGCCCAAGCTGGAAGATCCCTGAAGACAAAAGTAACAATGAAACTCATCTTTCGGCCTCAACAGGGTTATCTGGACTTGAAAATCTTGATTTCCATTCTCCTAAATTGGATTGTCATCAATGATTAAAGCTACATACTGTTGACATTTGAGAAATCCATATGGCTGGAAGAATTTAATATGTGTGTTTGTTGTTAAACAGTCTGTCCCTCAAGGAATCATCATCCAGATATCTAGGTTCACCAGGTAATCGCCAATTGTTGCAGTCGCAACTTTTGTTCCCCAAATTTCTTAAATTTTGGTCCCCTCCTCATGATTTAGCGTTGTTTTAATCGTTTGATCCTTGAACGTTTTTTGGTCGTGCTTTAATTTTGGATGATTTTCGAAGATGAACTCTCGTCCTGTTTCTGAAATTGTTTGTGTGGGAAATTGTTGCGGGTCATGAATGTTAGAAGATGGCTTTTGTCAAGTGAAAGAAGAATCGGGTCAAGTGTCTTTGAAAAAACCTTGTTTCGGAGGTGAAACGGTTTCAATCGTTGCCGAATTTTAAGTTTTTTAAACACTTAGCAATTCTGTTTGACCAGAGGCTGTTGTCTGTTTTGCTTCTGCCGTTGTGACTCCCAAACCAGCTAGCTACCCAAAAGGAAAAACGATCCGCTCGCCACTGCGTGTCGCATGTTTATAACCTTTTGTTCATCCGCCGTTGCGGCTCCCAAAGTATCCAAGCACCTGATGTATAAAGTGCTCCGCCTTCTGATGCATGTCAGTCTTTAGTCTCATGTCTGTAGTCTTTATCTTTTCCGCCGTTGCGGCTATTCAAAGCTTTCATCTTCCGATGTCGATGTCCTTCTGACTTCCGATTGAGAAATTTCCCGCCCACAGCTTGGTCTTAACTCATCCGACTCCGATGTGCTTAAAGTGTTTCGCAGTACCCATAATTTGTCAGGACCTGCTTATGTGGTTGTGAATGAATCTACCCTTCCGATGTTAGTATTCTGAGCCGCCGATGAGTTTTTTGTTTTCCATTGTTGGTGATGTCTGTTGAGCCCGTAGGTGGACGAGGTAGTGGTGTCGGAGTTTGTTAAAATTCTCAGAATAGTGGTGCACCTGGACATTTCCTGTGGATTAGCCATTTAGTTGGTTTAATTTGAAGTTTTGCTTTAGAATGCAATCCCGGTGAATGATGCACATTGATTAACTACAGGAAGATCCAAAAGACTTTTCATATTGCCACGACACGAAGGTACAGATAGGAGACAAGATCTCAAGGGGCGCAGACAAAGTAAAAGACAAAATTGAAAGCAACAAAGGCGCAGATCTAAAAGGTTCATCAGTTACTCAGCTGATCATGAGCATGCGTAGAAAAGATGAAAAGAGGGATATGAAACGTTCGAAGAACCGAAAAGTCACACGTTTGGGGGAACCCAAGCGGTCTACTGTTTTGTTTAAATATTTGAAAGTTAGAAGTTAGAAAGGGATTTTTCCTTGGAAAAACTTGTAAACCATTTGCTTGTAAGAGGAACTATTTCGTTTTACAATCAGAAACTGCAACTTTTACCTGTTGGAGAAAGTGCAATGTGGAATGTATCAATGTGATTAAATGAGCGATGTTGAAGGGGAACTATTTCATTTTCAGCTGTGTTTCATTAACTATGAGAGCGTTCTAAATTCCTGAACCTATGTTCTTGTTTGAATGTTCTTCGGTATATTCTGTGATGTTTCCACTATGAGTAATGAATGCGGTTCATAAACAATTGGCTATTCGGTTGTTCAAATACATTTAATTGTTCATGTGTCTTGAAAGAAGTATCAGCTATCTGTAACTTTTCATAATGCATGTACAAAATACATTACTCAACAATGAATGATAATCTTGCTCCCTAGGGATAGGTTAGGTAGTTAGTTTTAATTGCTTGCTGTATGTGATTTAGATGCTTGTGAGTTCTAAGACGAGAGGTAAGAACCTGCGCATCATGTTGTGAATGCTCCTTGCATCCTTATCATCCTACATTGTTAATTAGGAACGTGCATATCATATTTAAGTCAAAAAATACAAAAATACATGGTGGACCGGGTTGCAACCGGTAAAACCTTTGTTTTTGTTACTTGACCTACGGTAGCCAGACTGCGAACCAGATAGATTCCCTACACCAAACAGTCACGGGCTAGTTGGGAACGTTGACTGGGGAGAATCCCTTGCTGTTGTTTCCTACGAATTTCCAGGCCTCAACATAATGACAAAGATCAGACCCAGTTCTTGATGGTGGATAGGAGCAGGGCATTAGTTTGACTACATATTTATTCACCGGGCGACTCCATGTTTGAAGAATCCAGAGGCGATTTTACAAGATGTCCAAGCATTTTGAAACCATGTTGGCACAGAGATTTGCTCCTCTCAATTTCTTAGATGTACCTGGCTTTCCAAATACAGTACCTATCATGGATGAATGGGGATATTTTCTTCCCCGATTCAGAGAAAAGGAAGAGGACAATCCGGCACATCATGTAATTAAATTTCATCAATACATGGATCAGCTGAGTATACATCATGAAGATGTATTGATGAAAATGTTTATGTATTCATTAGATGGTTGTGTGAGACAATGGTACATAACTCTTCTTCCTTCCAATATTTCCTCTTTGAAATATTTTCATGATGCCTTTTATTCATATTGTAAGAGGATATACCCAGCTGAGTGTCTTTTTGAGCAGTGCTGTAGGGGATATGCATTATATATCCAGGATTTAGAAGTAGATTCTTCCAGTAGTAAAAATGAAGCTGGTGGTTATGTTATGAAGAAGGAAGAAGATCCATTATTTTCTTCTAATTTTGTTTTACATCAAGAAATTTTTCAAAATTCTGATATTAAAATTGATGATAGCATCATAGAACATAAATCTTCATCTTTAGAAATCGATCAGAATGCTCCATTTTATGATGAAGACATTGAAGTTCTAGATCAGCATCAACCGATTCACTCTGAATATATGCCAAACTATGATGAGTATTCAAATGAAAAAGAGCATATCCCTACATCACCTTTTGTTGATTTGAGGAGCAGCCAATAGGTGTATGACAACTATGAATCAAATTTTGATGAGGAACAACATTGTGTGGAAATCAACCATCCTGAAGCTGTAGAAGACATTGAGCTGCCATATTTTCATTTCAATTTGCAGGTAGCTGAAAGTGGCAGCCATTATGAGGAAAAGGATATACAAAGATATTTTGATCTTCAGCAAGAGGTATTTCCTTATAACTTCATTGATCCATTTGTTGATTATATGGAGTCTTTGAGCAGCTCAAATGTCAGATTGTTTTTGTCAAATGGAGGTTGTATTTTCCCTTCTTTTGAAATGAATTTTCATATTCCATGGGTTGCTTTATTCATCATCTTCAAATCAGAAGTTTTACCAGTTAGTCAAATATTTGTATGGCTTCATTGGAAGTAGGATTTTACCTGATCAAAAGAAAGCAGATGATTAGAATGGGAGCTGTAAATAAATAAGCTTGATGCTTCAAGCATTTCTTTAAAGTTTGTACAGTATGATCAGGATTAGTCAATTTGCAGAGTAGTTTAAAGATTTAGTTAGCAGTTTGTTTTCAGCTTTTTAAGTAACAGAGACTTGTGATGAAGACTCCAGCACAATGAAATGGAAAGGCACTTGGTCTACTTGTTATTGGCAGCTCACAGGGAGCATGCCATCCCCAGACAAAGCCAGATGTTATCATCAAATCTGCTCCAACAAAATTTTAGTTTCTAGCAGCATCTAAATGTCAAAGTGACCACTCAGTTTGAAGGGCCTTCTGGCAGCACACCATGGTGGATATATGGAGTCGTCACAAAGAGAGAAAGGACCCGCTCCTCTTTTATGGAGAGCCTCTGATTTCTTGAAGTGGGCAGAGTTGTGTCCTTCTGAACCAGAATTTGGGCATGCATTGATGCAAATGGTCATAATTGGTCATGTCATGATTCATGCCTGAAAGGTCAAATTGCTCATTCTGGCACATCATTTCTACCAAACATTTACATGTCTTGATGAAGATGCCCTCAAGGGAATAGAATTATAGATCCGATCACGTTAAAGATTCGTTGGTGGGAAAGTTGTAGCGGGTAATGAGAACCAGACTTGGGCTGTTTAAGTTTTAGGATCCGACAGCGTACAACGAAAGGCATAGCCATGGCAAGAAACGGGAGTTGCTGCCCTCCGATGGATCTTTTCTGTTCAGAGGAGATGAATTTAGTTCAGCTCATCATCCCTATTGAGTCAGCGCATGACAGCATCGTGTATCTTGGACAGCTCGGCCTTCTTCAATTCAAGGACCTTAATGCAGACAAGAGCCCATTTCAATGGACTTATGCTAATCAGGTTAAACGATCTGGAGAAATGTCACGGAAATTGCGTGTTTTTAGAGATCAAATGATTAAAACTGGTATATCTCCTTCTACAAAGTATGTTTTATGACCAGATATTGAGTTGGATGACCTTGAGATAAATCTTGGTGAACTTGAAGCAGAACTTATAGAAATTAATGCAAATAATGAAAAGTTGCAGCGTTCTCACAGCGAGCTTCAGGAATTTAAGCTTGTACTACAAAAAGCTGGTTCATTCTTCTCATTAGCTCGGAGTAATGAAGCTTCCCAACAGAGAGAAATAGAAGACGCCTCTTATGTTGGGGAAGGATTTATGGATAGTCCCTTATTATTAGAGAAGGAAATGCTGACATAACCTTCAAAGAAAGCGAGGCTGGGATTCATTAGTGGTCTTGTTCCCAAAGCAAAGTCGATACCATTTGAAAGGATTATTTTTTGTGCTACAAGGGGTAATATTTATTTAAAGCAGTCTGCAGTGGAGCAACCTGTCACTGATCCCGTCTTGGGGGAAAAGGTTGAAAAAATTGTTTTTGTTATTTTTTATTCCGGAGAGCGAGCAAGGACTAAAGTAATGAAGATTTGTGAATCCTTTGGGGCAAATTGTTATCCTTTCCCTGAAGAAATCAGTAAACAAAGGAAAATGATAGGAGAGGTTTCTGGAAGGCTCGCAGGGCTGCAAAGCACAATAGATGCAGGCATTCGCCATCAGGATAATGTGTTGACAACAATTGGATATCAGTTTGAACAGTGGAATCTTCTGAGCTCAAGTTCAAGATGCATTGCATCGTGCAACTGTGGATAGTAACTCACAGGTTGGAACTATATTCCAAGTGCTGCATACAAAGGAGTTGCCGCCCACATATTTCAGAACAAATAAATTTACCACTACTTTCCAAGAAATAGTTGATGCCTATGGTGTGGCCAAGTATCAAGAGGCAAATATTGTTGTATTCACCATAGTTACGTTTACATTTTTGTTTGCTGTAATGTTTGGTGATTGGGGCCATGGCATATTCTTATTACTTGCATCCTTGTGGCTCATCTTCAAAATAAAAAAAACTTGGAAGTGAGAAACTTGGAGACATAATGGAGATGGATTTTGGATATCACTATATGATTTTCATGATGGAAATCTTCTCGATATACTGTGGACTCATCTACAATGAATTCTTTTTAGTTCCCTTCCACATTTTTGGTCCATCTGCCTATGCATGTCTTGATCCTTCTTGTAGGGATGCTTATATAACAGGGTTGATAAAGGTTCATGAGGCATATCTGTTTGGAGTTGATCCAGTGTGGCATGGTAGTTGAATTGGATTGCCATTTTTAAATTCATTAAAGATGAAACTCTCTATTCTAATTGGAGTTACAAAATGATTTTGGGAATTATTATGCGTTTACAGAGGTGTGCATTTCATGATCGTTTGCCCCATCCTTATCACAAAGACTGCAATAACAGTGTACGAGAAGCATTTGATGTTCCCAGGTTCTAAGGAAGGAATTTATCTTTCAAAGACAATTCAAAATAAGTACTGATGGCAAAGGAAATGGAAGTCTTAGAGTTCAATAAGGAGGATCGACATATTACCAAAAAAAATTCAAAACTTTTTGGCAAACAACAAGCATGAGGATATCAATGTATAGGTGGCAGTGCATTTCGAATTTGAAGGTAACACTTCCAATGATTCTAGATTTCAACGAGTTGAGTTAGCAATTTGATCTCATCATCTCCCGACTATTAAGGATTTGGTCAATATCTTCCAGCAACATTTAAGCATTTAATGATACAGATGGCAGACAACCTAAAAACAAAGAATTATTTTTATATTTGATGGCTTTTAAAGTTCAATGGTTTCCGGATTTCCGGGCATCGAATCATCATTTAAGCAACTAACCTTACAGGTGGCAGACCTCATCGAAGAGGTAGAGGAGCAAATAATTTCTGATTCCTTGTAACTAGTTGCTAACTAAGTTAGAAATAGTTAGTTGATGTAATTGGATATAAATTCTAGAATTGTACAATGTAAATGGGGGACTGGTGGTTGGAAAATTAGGGAGCTATGGAAGCCCAATTTTAAATCAATATCTGTATAACATGAATACTCTACAGCTTCGATAACAGATTCTACTTTGAATGAGAATGATTTTGATTTGTCTTTGTATGTTAAATTGTCTTTCTTATGACTTATCATGTATATGGTCGCCTAAATTCCATTATAGTGATGATTATACTGAAATGCAATTATCCTTATAGTTTCTAAAAACAGAGACATTTTCATCTCATAACTTTGTGATCGTAGATACTGAGGTATTGAACCTTGTATTCGGTTTTGTGTTATACAGTACCTGTATTTTGTATGATTTTCTTATAACTCTGATTTCACACCAACCTATTTCTTCAATAATGTGTTGATTTTCTTATAGATCTTATATTATACCAGCTTATTTCATTGTTAACTGTGTGATTCTACCAATAGCTTTGATTGCATGTCAGCTTGTTTCTCAGTTTGATTTCATTGATTTGTACATTGTAGAAAAAGATTTCCTTAAGGTTGAACCCCTATAGTCTAGGTTCAACTTTAGGGATAATAGGACTGTCGACACCTACTTAATGAAAAATGAAGAGCTCGCTCACGATGAATAGAAGAAATATTCATATCATCCTGTACAGTTCCCACCTAATTAGTACCAACCGTAGTACACACCTCAGCAATCGTACACGCAACAAAACCAGTATCAGTCACACTACTAGTAGAACCAGTACCCACCACAACAACCACACCTGCAGGGAAGGGTTGGAGGAAACTTCAGAGGAAGAGGTGGAGGAGGAGGATTTGGTAGAGGAAGAGGCCAAGTTACGTGCTATAACTATAGACAACTGGTTCACTACGCCAGAGATTATTTAGATCATGTGAAGCCATGTTCATACTATAAGGGACTTGACCATAATGTCGAACAATGTCCTCAGTTGATCGCAAAGTGGCAAGCAAGGACCATTGCAGGACCTAACTCTGTGCAAAATCTAAACCCGAATCTGAATGTGAATGTTCAGATGATTGCGGCTAAACCACCAGACCTGAACATCACTATTGTAACATGACGAGGTGCGATGATCGGAGCAGATCAGGATAAACTGCAAGAACAACTGTAGCCACAAGTAAGGCCAATGTCATAGAAAAAGGAGCCACTAGACGTCCAAAAATAGAAGAAAGTATTCTTGGACATACAATCAGAATTCATAGACCCAGAAGTACCATCGACATCCACAAAAGTCAAGGAAATTCCTGAATGGTTTCAACACATATTCCAGAAGAAGGTCCCACCAAAGGTTAGTAAGATAAAAAACTTTCTGTCAAGTTGTTTGACACTAATGCAAGATAAAGATGTTATTGCAGAACTACAAGCAATGATAGAAGAGATACTTGCAGAGCCACGACCTGAAAATAATGTTAACCAAGTAAGAAAGAAATTTAAAACTAGTCGCGAGTTGAGGATGACTGCGCAGATAGGTGACTACGACATGGATTATATCATCTTGGATCTGGACTCAAATGTCAATATTTTGACATGACAAACTTGGGAAAGTATTGGCAAGCCACGCTTGGATTGGTCTCCTGTCCAGTTGTGACTTGCCAATCAAGTGAAGGTCCTAACTATTGGTCGATTGAGCAATGTCTTCATCGATGTCGAAGGGTTATGCACATTTGCAGACTTTGAATTCATTAACATTGTTGATGACACGAACCCATACCCTGCTCTGATGGGAATATATTGGGCCATAGACAATTAGACCATCATAAATTTCAAGAAAAGGATTCTCTCATTTGAAGATGAGGAAATAAGGGTAGTATCACCCATTAATCTATTAGAGGGACAGAGATACTTCGAGCCTGTCTATAATGAGGGACAGGCTGACTATCTCGACCATATCTACAATTTTACAGCTATGCAGGAATATTATATCAATCTGACAACAGATGGAAACCTAAGTTGGAAGAGTGCTAGTTACTGCACATTTGACTTAGGAGAGGCTTTAGAGAATTGGAAAAATATATTACACGAAGTCTCTATGAGAAGGTGTGCAAGAGTTACAAGGTTTGTGTGATGGGTGGAGAATGAGTCAAGGGATCTACCCACCTATGAGGGTTTACCTGACCTTGTGACTTTCTTAAATGAATTTGAAGAACTTGTAATAGAATCACAACACTTGTCCGTGTTGGATCATGCACTAAAATCTATGGCCACTAGATGGTGGGGTGCACATAAGAAGTCTATAAGAGACTGGCCACAGTGTAGAAAGTTGATGGAAGTCAGGTTTGGAGAAGAGGTCACCTTCGCAAACTACAAGTATTCTGGTCATACAAACCCAATTGAACATCTTAATCTTTATCGCACGGTATTTGCAGAATATCTATGATATGAGTGGGTCCATCATTTCATACACACATTTGAAATGACACCTAGAACTTGGTATACCTCTATGGAGTTGCGACAAGGAACTCAATATTGGGAAAGACTCACAAAGTAGTTTGCACATACATTTGAATTTGGTGATGAGCACCCTACAATTGATGTTGCGCTTCAGGCAGTAAAGGAGAAGATATTTGTTGAGATCCTTGTTAAAGAGGATAATTCTCACTAATGCAACTCAACCATTCAATAGTGGATGGCGTGATACAATCTAACTGGAGACCCAGATGATGATATGACTAACATCAACATACCAGAATTAGAGGGCACATGAGAAGTAGAAGTAAGTGGCATTTCAAGTGACTAGTTCCTCTAGCCCTTAAAAATCAAGAAAGTAAATATAGGATCACCAGAAAACCCGAAGTTCACCAATATCAGAGACTATTGGGATGAAGAAGCAATTGCAAAGATCATGGATCTACTGCATGAGTATCAGGACCTATTCCCTAACAACTTCTCAAAAATGAAGGGAATAGTGGGAGACTAAGGGGAGATGAAAATATCCCTGCGACCAGATGCTAAAACAAGTAAGCAGCAACCATACAGGATGAATCCCAAGTATAAAGAAAGGGTAAAAGTAGAACTTGATCGGATGATCGATGCTGAAATTATTGAACCTATTGAGGAGTCAGAGTGGATCATCCCTATAGTGATCCAGGATAAGAAAACAACAGGTGAAGTCAGGATCTATGTTGACCTGAGAAAGCCAAACGACGCATGTTTGCACGATCCATTCCCAACACCATTTACAAATTAAGTACTTGAAAGTTTCGAAGTCCAAGAGATGTATTCATTTATTGATGGTTTCTCGAGCTATCATCAAGTCCGAATTGAAAAGGAGGAATGTCACAAGACAACCTTTGTTACTGAATGGGGATGCTACCAGTATACGGTAATGCCCTTTAGACTCAAGAATGCACCTGCTATCTTTTCTAGAATAGTAGTTTCTACTTTTAAAGATTTTATACATAAATTTCTTAAGGTTTACTTTGATGATTGGACTGTATTTGGTTTAGTAAGAGACCACATTGAGATTTTGCGCATGATGCTAGACCATTGTCGCTAGTATCAGATTGCGCTTAATTCTAAAAAATGTATCTTTTGTGCACCATTTGGTGTGTTGTTGGGTCACGTCATATATCGCGATGGTATCTTGGTCGACCCAACAAAAATTACGATTATCCTGGAATTACCACCTCCTACATCAGTTACGTAGCTCAGGTCAGTGCTGGGGCATACAGGATACTACAGGAAGTTCATCAGAGGGTATGCAGCGATCACTACACCTATGGAGAAACTGTTGAAGAAATATGCCAAGTTTCAGTGGACAACAGAGTTCCAGGAAATCTTGGATAAATTGAAGAATGCAATGGCCATTGTGCCAATACTTGTATTCCCGGACTGGAAGAAAGAGTTCCATGTGCATGTTGATGCATCATCTATTGCGCTCGGCATAGTCTTGACACAACTAGGAGAGGGTGTGCTTGACCACCCTATTGCTTTCGCAAGTAGGAAACTATCAACAATAGAAAAGAACTACACGATGACAGAAAGAGAAATCCTTTCCATGGTCTATGCACTTCAGAAATTCTGACACTACTTGTTGGGTGGACATTTTCAGATGTACACTGACCATTTAGCACTAAAGTACCTAGTCAACAAGCCAGTGTTGCGGGGGGGAATCTATAGATGGATTATCCTATTTCAGGAATTTGAATTTGAGGTCATAGTTAAACCTAGTCGTCTAAATGTTGGGCCAGATCACTTGTCAAGGATAGAAAGTGGTGAAGAACCAACCAGCCTGGAGGATAATTTTCTTGATGCACAACTATTTGCTGTCACTATGATGGACGATCATAACCATGAATTGAACGCCATCATCCACCTTTTAAGTACAGGCTATGCACCTGAAGAAATGTGTCACATACCCCAAATTGCAAAAACATTTTATGTTTTAGGAGACATTATGTTTTAATTTTATTATAAAGTTTGTAATTAATGACCAAGTGGGGTCAAGGATAATTGCATTTAATTGCTGAATATTTTATTAATTAATAAATGAAAGATGAGACAACACATTAAGAAGGTTGTTAAATGAGTTTTTTATTGGCCACTTGGTGGAATAGGCTAGGTTGAGAGCAGATTGACACTTGGAAGCATCCTCAAACTACTTCTAGTTGTTGCAGGAGGAACCTTCCCTATTTTTATGGTCATGTTCACCAAGAAAGTGGAACAAGAGCAGGTGGCTCATTAAGTGAAAAACTGACCCAAAAGACCTAGGCATGTTGATAAAACTACCCATTGAATTCAACTGAGGCTGCTCATTCTTTACTTCTGAAATTTCTGAGTGAAATTGGTGCACAAGAATTCGATGGAGGGGACAGGCAGAAGTGTTTGAGTGGAAAGTGCTGATTTACTGAACTGGTGTAGCTATTTTGAGTTGATTTCTTACTACTACAGGCATAAATATAACTGATTATTACTCTATGGAGTTGCAGATGTTTCTAAACCTATACTGTCACCTAATGCTTTCAACTAGGTGGACCAGTAGAGAGGATTGGGGGTTCTAATATTTGCAACTCAACAGTCTTCAGGAGTTGGTTGGGAGGAACGAGCTCCTTAAGTTGTTGTCTCCTCTGCTTTATTACCAGGTTCTACATGTTATTTCTAATTTCTCTATGCAAGTATGGAAATATGGAATGTATAAATTTAGGATTTGATGCATCTATATGACTATTTGTTTGTTAGTTAAATCTTTTATTGATCTAGGATTTATAAGTTATGTTTCAATTTATGTATTAAAATAAATAATTTAGGGTTAATGTAAATTTACTGATGGATAAAAATACCCGACTGTATTTTTCCACACCTTCAAGAAGGTAGTACTCTAGTACAGTAGGTGAATTAAGTGTGATGAATAAACAAAATTAGGAAGTGTAAGAATATGATTTATTTACTTTCAATTGTTAAATATTTATAGGAATTTTTAGCAGATAGATTCCTTTATTTTCAGAAGTTCCACTATCTAAAATGTATCTGTAAAAAAAATATAAATATAAAATACTACAAAAGAATGTTTATTAAAAGTCACTACACAATTTTTGTAACTGTGTTTCTAGTTAAGCGCAGTAATCACATTGTCTTTAAAGATTAAAAACTAATATCTATAATCATTAATTATTACAGAAAATAGACAAATAACGTAAATAGGATTAACTTAGATTTTTAAAATCAGTATAATGAAATTCTAGTAATAACTTAGGTTCTGCAACAAACAACTAAGTAAGTTCAGTAATACTATCAGTAAAACTTCAGATATCATTTCATTAAAGTGAAAGCAACGATAACGCAAGTGTTATTTTTTTAAACAAAATACAAACCCTAAATTAGGGAAACTGTCAACCAAGACCTTCTTTTTCTTCCTCTTCCAGAATAGGGTTTCTACAGTTTTACCCTCATTCTCATAAATCAAATTCGTCATTTTTACAATTATAATATCTATATTATAAATGCCTTATATTAAATAAAAATTACACAGAAACAGTATTAGGCTGCTTATTAGTTATATACTAAAATAAAACAAGAAAAGATAAATTAAGTAGTCCTAATCAATTTTTCACAACAGAGTAGAAATCTTCTAAAAATAAAAAGAGTCCGAGGGAATAAAATTTTAAAATTAACATTTTAAATCTTTCACAGGTTTAAAGGTCAATTTCACGACCAAGAATAATTTCACTTCTTCTATTTTTATTTTCTTAATTTTCATTTCATAATAAGAAAATCCTATAATAATATTTAAATAAAATACAAATTTAATCAACGTAAACATCTCAGAATCGAAGACCATAATTCTTAGAAGGCTGTAAAATTTATTAAAACAAACACGGGTTCTTTTAAGAACCAAATTTTCTCTATTTGTTAACAATATTAACAACCCATTGGTCGATCCATACATCTATCATTTTTACCCTTTAAACAAAAGCCTGCGAAATAAAACCATAACATATTTTAAAAACCGCAACATTTCACAACGAAGTCACAACCTTATGGCCTGTCCAAAAATAATTACTGTAAATCAATCAAGTTACAACAAAATGGGATTACAAGTAATTATTCAAAACAACCTATGGCCTCACGGACTTCATAACCACTACATGGTTCGAACGAAGCCACGACAAAAGAAGTTAAGACTCGGTGAGATAGTAATCTTCCAAACCCCGCACTTCATCACAGAAGGAAACCTCAGGCAAGAAACTGAGGCTTACCCAATTGGTCGAGAAGCGTGAAGACCTTTCTCCTGAAGTATTCTTTGTCTTCCAGCTCATAGTAGCACATGTAGAATAAGTTTGCACATTAATATGCGAACTCTTAAGTTCTTGTTCAAAAGAAAACCTCGTTACAACAACGAATTGATAATACTTTTACAGAGAGACTTATTGATCTTACTTAGAGAGATTTGGTCCTCAGTCGCGCAGTGATCTTATTGCATAGTAACTAAGGCCAAGTGAACCTCTTACCCTAGCAGCTGGAAAGAGAAAGAACAAGCTGAAAACCTCGACAAGATTGTCTAAAGCAACAACAAATCTCACGATGAAACCAAATCTTTTTACTGACAACGTTTTCCACAAATAAACCATGAGTTTAGATCTTGTAACCTCACAGCTATCGAACCAGGGATTCATTTTGGCTAACAAGTGGTGTAGGTCGCTCTCAGAAAGGAAACGATGGCATCAAGGACATGAGGCCATGAGCCGCGACGTTTTTCACAGCAGCAAAGGGAGGGTCAACAATGTGAGATTTTAGGGTTTGGGAAACTTTTGTAGTAGGGTTTTTCCAACGCAAAATCTCAACCACCATTTGCTTGCCACGTTTTTTTCACTTCCATTCAAATTTTGTGGGTTTATGTTCTATAGTATCGAGAGTTGGGATAAAGCCTGGAAAGGGGTCATATATAACCTATGTTATGATCTCCTTTGAAAAATATATAAGCACTAGATTTTCTTTTAATATAAGATGCCTTAGTATAGATTGTAAAAGTACTGTTAGTTTTAATTGTTGCTTAGATAGGATTTATACCTATAAAATAAAGATCATATAATTACTGTAAACACATGCAAAAGTTTTGGGTTTATAATTATTCTCTAGGTAATGAAATTTCCATCCATGAAAACAAAGCTTTGTTACCTCAGTTATAACCTTATAATGTAGTCTTTAGCATTTTCACTTGGTAATTACATATGCAGTTAATGAAATTATACTCTGCATGAACTCGTTAGTTTCATTTTTATAAATGACATTTCTTATATACCTTATGACAACTCCTAGACTTAAGTGTTAATTGCTTATGTGACATTCGAATGAATGTTGATACAGATACATATAAATTACCTTGGTAATAAGTAATATTATGATGCAATATCTAGTTTGCAAAATTTATCCTTCTCTAGAGTTGTATGTAGGACTTAATATGATAACGGATGGATAAAAGTATGATGTACAAGTTATAGTCAAATCTAGGTAGAAAACATCTAGTTCTATGTTGTTCTTGGATTTTCAAGTACTTACGCTGATATATAAATAAATAAGAAGTAAATACACAGGAAAACTTTATGTCCTTAAACCAAGAATAAGAGGGTTGACAACTTAGACCTCAACGTTGAGTAACAACTTAACAATTTTCAATACTTGGAAAAAAAAATACATATTTGAAGATACCTTCTTTTTCTCAAAGCTGTAAACTAAACAAATATTCTAGCATTTTACTTATTCTAGTTGAGATAATTAATCTCGATCCTGAAACGCAGCGCTGGAAAACAGGCAGGCAAATTTTCAAACTTCCATGGTGGAAGTAGAAGGTAAGTTGAATCAAACATCCATTTCTATCTTAATTGACCCATGGGCTAGCCTGAGTTATGTTTCTCGTAATTTAGTAGAAAAATGAAATTTATTAGTAGAAAAGTTTTCAAAGTCATGGTTAGTTCAACTAGCTACAGGAGCAAAAAGAAGAGTGATTAGTTTTGTAAAAGACTGTACTGTAATTATGAATCAGTTTGAAACATCTGTGAAGCTAAATGTACTTCCTTTAGTCTCTTATGATATGTTAATTGGTATGGACTGATTAGAATAGCATGGAGTAATTTTGAGTTGTTTTGATAAAACTTTTACATGCGTAAATAATGAAGGAGAAACAGTAACCGTAACACGAATTCCTAGGAAAACGACTATCAGACAAATCTCTTCTTGCAATTAAAGAGAGTTGTTTGGAAGGGTTGTAAAGAATTTGCTGTAACTGTAACTGACGAAGAACAGATTCATAATGAAGATAAATTAAAACTATAAGATATTCCAATTTTGAGGGGGTATTCGGATGTATTTCCAGAAGAAATTCCAGGACTGCCTCCGAAAAGGGAGCTGGACTTCACTATTGAGTTGGTACCTGGTGCAGTGCCCAACTCAAAATCCCCTTATCAGATGAATATATTGGAACTAAATGAATTAAAATCACAGTTAAAGGAACTTATTGATAAAAATTATATAAGACCAAGTGTGTCTCCTTAGGGAGCACCTGTTATTTTCATTAAAAAGAAGGACGATACTCTATGCTTATGCATTGACTACCTTCAACTTAATAAAATGACCATTAAAAATAGATACCCGTTTCCTCACATAGATGATCTATTTGATCAACTACGTGGAGCACCCGTATTTTCAAAGATTGATTTACGATCTGGTTATCACCAAGTCTGAATCAAAGATGAAGACATTTTTAAGACAACTTTTAGGACCAGATACGGTCACTATGAGTTTGTTGTCATGCCATTTGGGCTCATTAATGCCCCGGCTGTCTTCATGTTCATAATGAATAATGTATTGCATAAGTATCTCGATAAATTTGTAGTGGAATTCATTGATGACATTCTAATTTATTCTAAGTCTAAATAAGAACACTAGGAGCACACTTAAAAATTGTTTTACAAGAGTTAAGAGCACATCATCTTTATGCTAAATTTAGTAAGTGTGATTTTTTAAGGATAAAATACAATACTTGGGCCATTTAATAACTAAAGAGGGGATCTTAGTTGATCAAGAAAAGATAAAAGCAATTGAATATTGGCTAGTCCCAAAGGATGTGACTGACGTGCGATCATTCATGGGGTTACAGGTTACTATCGAAGATTCATTGAGGGGTTCTCAAGAATTGCAAATCCCATAACTTCTTTACAGAGGAAAGGGAAGAAATTTGAGTGGAATAAAAAGTGTGAAGAAAGTTTTAAGAAGTTAAAAACATTATTAACTACTGCACCAATCTTAAGAATTGTTGATCCTAATAAGTACTTTGTCGTATGCACTGACGCATGCAACGATGGTCTAGGTGGGGTCTTAACTCAAGAAGGACACGTAATTGCAGACGAGTCTAGGAAGCTTAAAATTCATGAGAAAAACTACACTACTTACAATTTAGAGTTGGCTGTCATCATACATGCTTTGAAGATGTGGCGCCATCACTTAATCGGAAGAAAATTAATGTTAATGACAAATAATAAGGGATTAAAATATTTGTTGGATAAACCTAATTTAAATGCAAGGAAAGCTAGGTGGCTAGCTTTCCTTAGCGAGTATGATTTTGAGATCCAACACATTAAGGGAAAATAAAATAAGGTTGCTGATGCTCTAAGTATAAATGCAAGACTAAATTTTGTAGCAGCAATCAACACTTATAAAACAGATTTGGAAGAATAGCTAGAGGAAGTAGTAAAATTGGATCAAAATTATCAGAAATTACAAGCAAAAGTAACAAAAAATTTAACTGAAAGTTTAAGTACAGGATATAGTCTAAATGAAAAGGGATTAATACTCTATAAAAACATGTTGTATATACCTAAAGTACCTAAAATTAAGCTTCTGATTTTAAATCAAATTCATAAGACTCCTTACTCAGGACATCATGGTTATCAAAAGACTATAACCATGTTACAGAAAGATATTGTTGGCCAAACATGAAGAATGAACTATCAGAATACATTGCTAGGTGCTTTGAATGTCAAGAGGTTAAGACTGAACAGCAACATCCAACCGGTTTACTACAACCATTACCCATCCATAGCTGGAAATGAGAAATAATCAGTCTTGATTTTATTACAGGTCTACCTAGAAATCAGAATTTGAATGATACAATAATGCTAGTCATTGATAAAATCAGTAAAGAAAATCATTTTATACTAGTAAAAACCACCTACAAGGCTGCTAATATTGATGATATATTCATGAAACAAATATTTTGTTTACATGGGATACCGAAATTTATAATTTCAGGTAGAGACCCTAAGTTTATGGGCAATTTCTGGAAGTCTTTATTTAAAGGCTTGAATACTACTTTAAATTTCAATACATCTTTTCATCCCCAAATGGATGGACATACTGGAAGGGCGAATCAAGTGTTGGATGATATGCTCAGAATGTATGTTAGAGAACAACCAGGTAAATGGGAAGATTTCTTACACTTGGTAGAGTTTTCTTATAACAATCACTACCAAGATTCAGCAAGATACAACCCATTTGAAATTCTGTATGGTAGAAAGTACAATACCCCCATCTAATGGAGTAACCCAGTTGACAGGTTAGTACAAGGACCTGAATTACTAAAGGAGATGGAGTAAATTCTAAAACAGGTGCAAGGTAACTTAAAAGTTGCGCAAGATAGATAGAAAAGTCAAGCATATCTTAAACAAACTCAGAAAGAGTTCTAGGTGGGTGAACATGTTTTTATAAAGGTAAGGCCTAAAAAGAGTTCTTTGAAGTTAGGAAGTTGTGCTAAGTTGGCACCCCGATATTGTGGGCCTTTTGAAATACTGTCCAGAATGGGAAAGGTGGCATATCAACTGGCTTTACCACAAAATTTAAAGGTTCATAATTTTCTTCATATCCCTGTATTAGAAAATATGTACATCATGCTACTCATGTTATAAATTGGAATGATGTGCAGGTGGAACCTAAAGGATATTTTCTGGTGGAACCGGATTGTATCCTCGAAAGGAGGGAGATCTTACTTTGGAATCACACCATTAGGTAGGTGAAGGTGCAATGGAAGCACCTTAGTCCAGAAGAAGCCACTTGGGAATTGGAAAGTCATATGCGGGTAGCATATCCAATTCTGTTCTAGGGAAACTCTGAGGATGATGTTATATTTAAGGGGGTGTGTATGTCACATACCCCAAATTGCAAAAACATTTTATGTTTTAATTTTATTATAAATTTTGTAATTAATGACCAAGTGGGGTCAAGGATAATTGCATTTAATTGCTGAATATTTTATTAATTATTAAATGAAAGATGAGACAACACCTTAAGGATGCTGTTAAATGACTGTTTTACTGGCCACTTTATGGAATAGGCTGGGTTGAGAGTAGATTGACACTTGGCAGCATCCTCAAACTACTTCTAGCTGTTGCAGGAGGAAACGTCCCTATTTTTGTGGTCATGTTCCCCAAGAAAGTGGAACAAGAGAAGGTGTCTCATTAAGTGAAAAAATGGCCCAAAAGACCTAGGCATGCTGATAAAACTACCCATTGAATTAAGTTGAGGCTGCTCATTATTTACTTATGAAATTTCTAAGTGAAATTGGTGCACAAGAATTCGATGGAGGGGACAGGCAGAAGTGTTTGAGTGGAAAGTGTTGATTTACTAAACTAGTGCAGTTGTTTTAAGCTGAGATCTTACTGATACATGTAGAAATATAACTGTTGATTTCTCTGTGGAGTTGTAGAGGTTTCTAAACCTATACTCTCACCCAGTGCTTTCAACTAGGTGGACTAGTAGATAGGCTCGGGAGTCCTAAGATTTGCAGATCAACAGTCTCCAGGAGTTGGTTGGGAGGAATGGGCTCCTTAAGTTGTTGTCTCCTCTCCTATATTACCAGGTTCTAAATGTTATTTCTAATTTCTCTATGCAAGTATGGAAATCTAGAATGTATAAATTTAGGATTTGATGCATCTATATGACTATTTGTTAGTTAGTTAAATCTTTTATTAATCTAGTATTTATAATTTATGTTTCAGTTATGTATTAGAATAAATAATTTAGGGTTAATGTAAATTTACTGATGGATAAAAATACCTGAATGTATTTTTCCACACCTTCAAGAAGGTAGTACTCTAGTACAGTAGGTGAATTAAATATGATGAATAAATCAATTAGGAAGTGTAAGAATATGATTTATTTACTTTCAACTGTGAAATATTTATAGAAATGTTTAGTAGATAGATTCCTCTATTTTNCTAAAATGTATCTGTAAAATATATATATATATATATATATATATATATATATATATATATATAAACTACTACAAAAGAATGTTTATTAAAAGTCACTACACAGTTTGTGTAACTGTGTTTCTTGTTAAGCACAGTAATCACATTGTCTTTAAAGCTTAAAAACTAATATCTATAATTATTAATTATTACAGAAAACAGACAAATAATGTAAATAGGATTAACTTAGATTTTAAAATCAATATAATGAAATTCTAGTAATAACTTAGGTTGTGCAACAAAGAACTAAGTAACTTCAGTAATACTATCAGTAAAACTTTAGATATCATTTCACCAAAGTGAAAGCAACGATAACGCAAGTGTTATTTTTTTAAACAAAACACAAACCCTAAATTAGGGAAACTCTCAACCAAGACATTCTTTTTCTTCCTCTTCCAGAATAGGGTTTCTATAGTTTTACCCTCATTCTCATAAATCAAATTCGTCATTTTTGCAATTATAGTATCTATATTATAAATGCCTTATATTAAAGAAAAATTACACAAAAACAATATTAGGATGCTTATTAATTATAAACTAAAATAAAACAAGAAAAGATAAATTAAGTAGTCCTAATCAATTTTACACAACAGAGCAGAAATGTTTTAAAAATAAATAGAGTTGGAGGGAATAAAATTTTAAAATTAATATTTTAAATCTTTCATAGGTTTAAAGGTCAATTTCACAACCAAGAAGAATTTCACTTCTTCTATTTTTCTTTTCTTAATTTTCATTTCTTAATAAGAAAATCCTATAATAATATTTAAATAAAATACAAATTTAATCAACATAAACATCTTAGAATCGAAAACCATAATTCTTAGAAGGATGTAAAATTTATTAAAACAAACACAGGTTCTTTTAAGAACCAAATTGTCTCTATTTGTTAATAGTATTGACAACCCAATGGTCGATCCATACGGATATCATTTTTACCCTTTAAACACAATCCTGTGAAATAAAACCCTAACATATTTTAAAAACTGTAGCATTTCACAACGAAGTCACGGCCTTATGGTCTGTCCAAAAATCATTACTGTAAATCAATCAAGTTACGGGAAAATGGCCTTACAAGTAATTCTTCAAAAAAACCTATGGCCTCACAGAATTCATAACCACTACATGGTTCGAGTGAAGCGACGACAAAAGAAGTTAAGTCTCGACGAGACAATATTCTTCCAAACCCCCACACTTCATCACAAAAGGAAACTTCAGGCAAGAAATCGAGGCTTACCTGGTTGGTCGAGAAGTGTGAATACCTTTCTCCTAAAGTATTCTTTGTCTTCTAGCTCATAGTAGCACCTATAGAATAAGTCTGCACATTAAGATGCGAACTATTAAGTTCTTGTTCAAAATAAAACCTCGTTACAACAAGGAATTGATAAGGATTTTGCAGACAAAGTTATTGAGCTTACCTAGAGAGATTTGGTCCTCAGTTGCAAAATGATCTTATTGCATAGTAACTAAGGCCAAGGGAACCTCTTACCCTAGTATCTGGAAGGAAAAATCACAGGCTAAAAACCTCGATAAGATTGTCTAAAGCAACAACAAAGCTCACAATGAAACCAAATCTTTTTACTGACAGTTTTTTCCACAAATAAACCATGAGTTTAGATCCTGTAACCTCAAAGATATCGAACCAGGGATTCATTTTGGATAACAAGTGGTTTAGGTCATTCTCAGAAAGGAAACAGTGGCATCAAGGCCATGAGGCCATGAGCTGCGGCGTTTTTCACAGTAGCGAAGGGAGGGTCAACAATGCGATATTTTAGGGTTTGGGAAACTTTTGTAGTAGGGTTTCTCCAACGCAAAATCCCAACCACCATTTTCTTTCTACTTGTTTTCCACTTCCATTCAAATTTTGTGGGTATATGTTCTATAGTATCGAGAGTTGGGATAAAGCCTGCAAAAGGGTCATATATAACCTATGTTATGATCTCCTTTGAAAAATATATAAGCACTAGAATTTATTTTAATATAAGATGCCTTAGTATAGATTGTAAAGGTATTATTAGTTTTAATTGTTGCTTAGATAGGATTTATACCTATATAATAAAGATCATATAATTAGTGTTAACACATGCAAAAGTTTTGGGTTTATAATTATTCTCTAGGTAATGAAATTTCCACCCATGAAAACAAATCTTTGTTATCTCAGTTATAACCTTATAATGTAGTCTTTAGCATTTTCACTTGGTAATTACATAGGTAGTTAATGAAATTATACTCTGCATGAACTCGTTAGTTTCATTTTTATAAATGACCTTTCTTATATACCTTATGACAACTCCTATACTTAAGTGTTAATTTCTTATGTGCCATTCGAATGAATGTTGATACAAATACATATAAATTACCTTGGTAATAAGAAATATTATGATGCAAGATCTAGTTTGCAAAATTTATCCTTCTCTAGAGTTGTATGTAGGACTTAATATAATAACGGATGGATAAAAGTATGATGTGAAAGTTATAGTGAAAGATAGGTAGAAAACATCTAGTTCTATGTTGTGCTTGGATTTCCATGTACTTACGCTTATAAATAAATAAATAAGAAGTAAATATACAGGAAAACTTTATGGCCTTAAACCAAGAATAAGAGGGCTAACAACTTAGACCTCAATGTTGAGTAACAACTTAACAATTTTCAATACTTGGAAAAAAAATACAGATTTAACGATACCCTCTTTTGCTCAAAGATGTAAAGTAAACAAATACTCTAGCATTTTACTTATGCTAGTTGATATAATTAATCTCGATCCTGAAACTGGAATAAAAAACGTCTTACCTGTAAAAAACCTGTACATGAAGCATCACTTCACTGCATTAGCTAAAAAGATAAGTAAGCCTCCGACATGAACTAAAGTTCCTTCTTTTTTAAACAGAAAAACAAGCTTTAGTACATAGTAAAAAAACAGTTGTTTCAACTCATATTACTTCAGATTATTACCTGGTAAATCAATCTTTAATACTTAATTATGAAATCAGACAATGAAGTATGCAGTTATAGAAATTAATAAAGGAATCGGTTTTTAGTTTCTAGATTAGACTCTTAAAATGATAACTGTTAGTGGCTAAGTTACTAACGTCATCGATGTTTTTAAACATTAATGGTTGCAAGAAAAGTTTTAAATTTTTATGAAATTCTGGAGTATTACAGAATGCCAACTAATCAGAAGAAACAATTGGTTGTCAAAGCTGCTGACTATACATTAATCACAGGACATTTGTATAAGTTGGGCACGGACAAAATCTTGTGTCGATGTGTTTTTTATCATGAACGACCTTGGTTTATGAGTGAAACACATGCCGGTGTCATAGGAGGGCACTACGCTGGGAAAGAAACTGTGCGTAAACTACTACAGGCAGGGCTATGGTGGCCAACCATACACATGGATACTAAAAGCTTCTGTAGACATTGCGATATTTTCCAAAGAGATGGAGAGCTGTCAGTCCACGGCGAAATTCCACTTGCACCATAGGTAACCCTTCAAACATTTGACAAATGGGCAGTTGATTTTGTTGGACTGATCAGTACACCAGGAAAGAGAATTGGCGTGCACTACATTATCTCTACGACAGACTATTTGACCAGATGGGATGAAGCTACACCTGTTAAGGATTGTACTGCTGTGACTGCGGAAAAAATTTTGTTTGAAAACATAGTCACTATATTTGGTTGTCCAAAAATTTTACTAAGTTACCAAGGTACATATTTTTTTAACAAAATGATTGATGAAATCACTGTAGAATTTCAGATCTAGTATAAGAAGACGACACCCTACCATCCTCAGGTGAATGGAACAGTCAAAGCTTTCAATAAGTTTTTGGAAAATGCATTAACCAAGGTATGTAATGTGCACCGGGATGACTAGGATCAGAAAGTCTTAGCAGTGCTATGGGCATATAGCACAACCTGTAAGTGACTAACAGGGAACACCCCATTCAGACTAGTCACATGGACAAGAATCTGTTGTACCAATGGAGTACATTGTGCCAAGTCTAAGGATTGTCGCACTTATGGGAATGACCAATGAAGGTGTTGTTGAAAAAATATTGTCACAACTAGTGCAAATGGAGCACAAATGGAGGAAGACTGTTTTTTCACAGGATTTCATCAGACTATCGAGAAGCAGTGACAAAATGCATGGCATTATCGACATATCAGGGTTAAGCCATTCGAAGAAGGAGGACTTGTATTACTATATGACAACAAATTCTTCAAGCACCCGGGCAAGTTGAAAACACATTGGCTAGGGCCATATAGGATCACTCACATCACTGATGCAGGCGCAGTAAAACTCCAGAAGCTATATGGTATCTATGTCACGGGTATTGTGAAAGACAGTCGCCTGAAGCTATACTACGACGCGCATAACATCCTGGGTAAGAATAAAAAAAAAAAGATGAGAGGCCAAAGGATGTAACTAATTCTATCGCAAGGTTGTGATGGAACCAGCGTAGAAGCACAAGAAAAAGCACCAAGTGCACGAAACAAAGCAAAAAGTGGCAAAAGGATGCAAAAAGTGGAAATGACAGGATGGACGACATTCAACTACGAATCTCTGGCGAAGATTGTGGCAGATAGGATAGATAAGTGACATTAATTTGATGCAATATGAGGAAAAGGGTGGCGTACTTTTTGGTCCCATCACTTGTCCTTAGCATAACTGCCATAACTATGCTGACAGGTAGAGCCCATAAAGCGAGTTACAGAATTTATTGAAGAATGTGTCGAAAAAATCAACCCAAGAGATCGATTAGACATCGACCTCCTGTCAAATGATGATTGTAGGACACAGAGGAGCGTATAAATAGTTAGCCTCCCCATAAAGCATTCTTTTATGCACAGTGAGAGCTAAGAGAACCAGAGCCACACGATTAGAGAGATAAAACTTGCCATCCTTGTTAAAGTAAGCCGATGTCCATGGTAATTGACATCCCCAGTGAGAGTGAGGTATCAGAAACAACTGTTATCTCCATAGTACAATAGCCATAGCATCAACCAAAGATTGACCCCATGGAAAGAACGCACAAACAACCTGTCAATGGGTCTAGTCATGCTACCATTCCAACCCCTGGTTCATGTGTTGTTCCTAACCCAGCTCAAAGAATGCCAGTTTCTCCAGGGCCACAGCAAGTAGCTGCAGCACCTGTCAGGGAGCCAAGTCTTCCCAGCAAGAGGCAACCAGGATAGGCATCCAGACCAGCACCACCGCAGCGGAGAAAATGCAAGGCTACAATATTCGCAGATGAACGAGGAAAGGAACCTATTGGCAAAGAAGAAGAGTATGTCATGGAAGAAGACTCACTGCCACTAAGAGGGCTAGAAGCGGGGCAAGTTGATCTGAATTTCCCACACTACATTCGGCCAAGGAGAACTGATGCAGAGGAAAGGGATTTCCCAAAGAAGGAGGTTACTACTCTAGTAGTGTTGTGAATTCCTAACAGCGTCCCCTTGCTGAAGGATATCATGCCTAAGTTTGGTGCGTTGAAATTCGAGGATTTTGACACTCGACAGCAGGAAGGATTGCAGATAGCAAACTGCATGGTCGTGAACTAGTCTGCCACAAGTGACGCCCAAGTGCTCAGGATAATGGAGTGGGCTAAGGGACTTGCCCATGCAGGTTTGACGAACATGCTATTTATGCCCCACTTCAGCCATAGCATACAAGTCAACATGTATGTGAAGCAGTTACTGGTCTACTTTCATAGAGGATTCCTGTGGTTAGATCAACCATATTTGGTCGACACCGAGTTAATTTTGAGGATCAATGGCCTCCCAAATGAAGGCGACGATCCTATGCCATACTTGGCCAAGCAAGACAACACCCATATCAAGTAGAAGTATCAAATTCAGTGAGTGGGTCAGGGATTCTTGATTTTCCCCATCTAGGATAGATGTGTGCGTGTCGCTGCAAATATCTTATCTTGTAAGTTGCTCCATAAGATGAGACCACATCAATGTTCGGCGGGGGCGGTGGAACTTGCAGATTTATGTGTGCTACAGGGATTATTCAATTGGTCGCAGTACCTATTGAACGAACTCATCGATGATGCAACGCAGGCCCAACACAAGCCCACCTACAAATTCCACTATTCTTGACTACTGATCTTAATTTCATTCACCGTGTGGGGTAACCCGCCGGACTATGTGCAGATGGATGTACCACTACTTTTCCTTGGCACAAAGTACCCGAATTTGTGGGAAGATAAGGTGGACAGCAATCAGTGGAAGGATAACAAAATTGTGTTCTTTTTACATGCAGAGGCACTGTGTGATGTTGTTCGTTGATCTCAAAGAATCCACACTGAGATGGTAAATAGGTACATAATGTTTATTAACTTTCAAGATGACACACATAATATAATCCTAGAGCCAACAAGGGACCCGATCAAACAAGTGCACCATGCAGAATTCATTGTGACAAATGAGGACATAGATGTAATTATCAAGCTTTGGTTGGAGGAATGGTGTGGCCCACTGGCAGAGCCATTGCCCGAAGAGCAAGATGCAGAGGAACCACCGCTTCACCAAGTTCATGGTGAAGAGCATGAAGGCGAGGAAAACCAAGATAATCAGTCGCAAGAAAATGATGAGGACAGTGATGATAATGATGATAATGCTCAATCAGATCATCATGCATCAGAGTGACCACCAAGTCAAGAGCATGTGCAGACACAGACGCACACATGGAAACAAGAGGGCCACTCTTCCCGTAAGAAGCAGAAATCCAACATAACAACTAACATGGATACATTGAATGAAGATGATGTGCAGGAACTTGCCGATGTTGTTGCTAAGGTCATGCAATATAACCTCGCTATTATGAGGATGCAGCAAGTAAACATTGCCACCCATGTCAACATCCATCTCAATAAGTTGATAGAGGCCATCCAGAATGTCAAAGCCACTGTGGAGGCTGAGACATATGGTGTTGATACCAGTATTCCACTAGTTACACTAGGTTTAGTGCAGCCAATCAAAGTGATGATTCAGAGGCAGGCACTAGAGGCAGAAGAAGATACAAGTGCAGGTCTTGATGAGAACAGTGCATAGATAGAATTCTCCAAGCTAGCCTTGAATGAAGTCTATGAAATTCAGTAGGAGGCCACGTCCAAAATTCAGCTAAGGGAAAATGTTGTTCCTTATCAATTAACAAAACAACAATGAACAACCAAGCTACGCAAGGCCCCGCTGAAGGAAAAAGAGAAATAACTTCAGGGGTGCATCACCCTTCTTGTTGAAAGAGAATAGGAAATACTAGCACATGAAAAAAGCCACGTCACATTAGGAGACACTATTAGGAATTCCATTGCAGTATTCCTGTTAGAGGCAAGACAAGACTATGAGGAATCCATGGCTAAAGTAACTAGGATAACAAAGATTGCATAGGATCTTCAATATCAAGTGGAAGAATGACAAGCTAGGCATATGCCAAGCACACCTCTAGAGGTGCTTGAGGAAAGAAGAAGAGCAACGTTTGAAGCTGCTGAGAAAATCAGAGAAGGAGAAGCGCTCTGTGCAAAAGAAGTAGATGTTTTTGCTACCATTTGGGGAGTGCTGCTTGAAGATGAAACAATAAAGAACATCAGGAAGAGTGTGCAAGAGGTAGATGAGAAAATCAACACTGCAAAGGCGAAAATGAAGAAGCTGCCCCTTCAGGAGAAGGTCACCAAAAATTCAGAGATCAAGAGATTGCAGCAAGAAGTGCAGACCCTTTGTGAATGAGAGTAGGCTAGGGAAGTTGAAGTAGAGACAGATCAGTCGAAGCCAAGTAGCTCACAGGCCTTATTTAGCCTGTGCAGCAAAAACTTCAAGGCATAGTACAATCGATAGAAGCAGGACCGTCAAAACATGTCTGTGTCGACCGTGTTGAGAAGTTGGTCGCACAAGTAGCATAAGTTGTAGAGGAAGTAGCTAAGGTTCAACAGATGGTGGAGGAATTCTAGGCCAAGGTTCATCCTCCTGCGTAGCCTGAGTTGGTGCCAACAAATTAAAATTTTGCAAGGAAATAAAATTTGGCAACAAGACCAGTTTTGCGGAGATATACCTTTTCGCTTAGTGGCTCGGGATGAGTCACATGTGAGTTTTGGGGGCTTGTTGGCCTGGGAAAGGAGTGCAAAGAAGAAGTTCACGTGAAATAAGGTACATTGCGTGCACGACAGAAAGAAAGGAAGGTCGTGAAGGAAGCAAAGGACCAGTGTAGACATAATGAAGATGCACGCGACAAAGGAAAGACGAGTGCATGGGCGTGCAGGTGATAACGACCGGAAGATGACAGGTGCATATTGTGGCCTCTTAAGGCAAGGCAAGATTTCGGCAGTGCATGCATGAGAGAATATTTGTAATAGTGCCTTTTGTCAGACCATGAAAGCCTATAACCATTTTGATAGCTGATCATGACCTATAACTAATAATCAGTATATAGTCGGCCCTGCGTGGTATGAAAGAAGTTATATATAGGGAGAACCCGTTCTGTATAAGGTTTGGTGATTAATAGTTATTTTTTTTGGTTGTTCATTGGTGATCCATAGTGAAGGATGTCATTTTGATGTAATTTTGTAAAGATGAGAAGACGAGAAGACTGAGGAAGAGTCCAGTAGAAATAGAAGGTTGTTGAGCCGTATATCTGGCTACTTTGTGCATAGGCCACTAGAAGTAGAAGGGATCTACAGCTGAGTGCACAGAATGTGATTAGGAGAGTCTATCTAGGCTATGTACAGATCAATAGAAGTAGCGTAGAAGAACAAACCAGAGAGCATGAGAACCAGAAGTCTGAGTCATAAAGACATATTATAAGATTAGTCTGCATCCTGTAGACTGCAAGGTGCTATATCCATTTCTCATGCCATATGAAGAGAAACTTGGTGGGTTTTCCTATATGAGTTTCCACGTTATTCCTTGTGTTTGAATGGGTGATTGATGCTGTGAATGTTTATGTGAATGGTTTTTATTTTCTTACTGCATGGTGATGAAATATTGGTTAAATACATGATGTTATATTGTAATCAGTGGATGAATGTTTAAGAAAGCGTCGTGGGAATATATACATATATCAGTATGTATGCAATTTCTTAAGTTACAAAATAAGTCTCATACGGGCTGTTAGTACAACGAGTCAGCTGCGTCGCACAAGTTGCGCCAGTTGTGAGGTTAAGAACAAGGTTAGGTTGCGCGTGCTGACATATAGTTGTGTTCAGTCGCGCATGACTAACTCCACCATCTAGCCATTCATTTTCCTTTGTCGAGAGGCTTGGCCACGTGCCAAGGGACTATAATCTCTCACCAACTACGGAAACATAGTTCTGGCAGTTACCCATTATATATCTCGGGTGAGGCTGCGCTTGCATCGTAGGTGTTGCTGATGGAGTCCTTCTGTCGTGCCGATGTCTTGGGGTTTATTGTTGGTAGTGTGATGTTATGAACCACGGGTCAAGAGAAGAAGGTGATTGAAGAAAACATACCTAATGAAAAATTTGGGACATGAAAAATCCTCCCTTCCCAATAGTGCTTGTCCTTAAGCAATTTCAAACATGGGTGTTGAAGAACCTACTTTCTATATGATTCTTTGAAGTTTCCACTGAGTTTTACAACTTTGATTCTTTGAGATTCCATGAATATTTTAGAGAGAAATCACCATGCTTTCTACTGCACTACTCTGATTAACATCAATTTATTAAGTGGAGAATCCATCTCCCATACTACTTGTTTCCCCAAAAAATTGAAATCAATGGGACAAAAAAATATCCTAGGATCCCATTGCTTGCACTGCATTCCAACAATTAAGAGTTCTCTCCAACCCATACCATTACGAAAGAGAATTTTGAGATCCCATTTTCTTGTATTCATTCTTCCAAACATCATGAGTACATAATATATATCATCAAAGTACATAACAACATAATAAAAATGTACATCAAGGAGGTGCATTGGTGATCCATAGCGAAGGACGCCATTTTGATGTAATTTTGTAAAGATGAGAAGAAGGGAATACCGAGGAAGAGTCTAGTAGAAATAGAAGGTTGTTGAGCCACAGATCTGGCTACTTTGTGTGCAGGACACTAGGAGTAGAAGGGATCTGCAGCTGAGTGCATAGACAATGATTAGGAGAGTCGATCCAGGCTATGTACGGATCGATAGAAGTAGCATAGAAGAACAAACCAGAGAGCATGAGAAACAGAAGTCTGAGTCATAAAGACATATCATAAGACCAGTCTACATCCTGTAGACTGCAAGGTGCTATATCCATTTCTCATGCCAAATGAAGAGCACCTTGGTGGGTTTTCCTATATGAGTTTCCACATTATTCCTTGTGTTTGAATGGGTGATTGATGCTATGAATGTTTATGTGAATGGTTGTTATTTTCTTACTACATGGTGATGAAATATTGGTTAAATACATGATGTTATATTGTAATCAGTAGATGAATGTTTGAGAAAGCGTCATGGGAATATATACATATATCAGTATGTATGCAATTTCTTAAGTTACAAAATAAGTCTCATACGGGCTGTCAGTACAACGAGTCAGCTGCGTCGCACAAGTTAGACCTGCGCTGACATATAGTTGTGTTCAGTCGCGCATGACTGACTCCACCATCCAGCCATTCATTTTCCTTTGTCGAGCGACTTGGCCATGCGCCAAGGGACTATAATCTCTCGCCAACTGTGGAAACATAGTTCTGGAAGTTACCCATTATATATCTCGGGTGAGACTGCACTTGCGTCGTAGGTGTTGCTAATGGAGTCCTTCTATCGGGCCGATGTCTTGGGGTTTATTGTTGGTAGTGTGATGTTCTGAACCGCGGGTCAAGAGAAGAAGGTGATTGAAGCCAACATACCCAATGAAAAATTTGGGACATGACAAATCCTCCCTTCCCAATATTGCTTGTCATTAAGCAATTTCAAACATGGGTGTTGAAGAACCTGCTTTCTATATGATTCTTTGAAGTTGCAACTGAGTTTTCCAACTTTGAGTCTTTGAGATTCCATGAATATTTTAGAGAGAAATCACCATGCTTTCTACTACACTACTCTGATTAAAATCAATTTATTAAGTGGAGAATCCATCTCCCATACTACTTGTTTCCCCAAAAAATTGAAATCAATGGGACAAAAAAATATCCGAGGATCCCATTGCTTGCACTGCATTCCAACAATTAAGAGTTCTCTCCAACCCATACCATTAGGAAAGAGAATTCCGAGATCCCATTTTCTTGTATTCATTCTTCCAAACATTATGAGTACATAATATATATCATCAAAGTACATAACAACATGATAAAAATGTACATCAAGGAGGTGCCTCATCAAAAAATCATGAAAGTGCTTATACCTCCAAGTAAGTAGAACACCATTTTCCAAGTGCATACAAGCTTCAAGTGACCAATTAAATATGATATAATGACATAGGTGAGGATCCTATGTCCCATAATGCTGCTCCAAATATATATAATGTGTAGAAATATAATCAACCATTTTTTCTTTCATCCAAGGAGTGAATGAAAAACCTCCACCAAAATCTAAACCAAATAATGAGCAAAAAAAAAAGGAGACTTCAAATGACTCAAAGAAGTCTGACCCATACATACATGAATGAGAGAATCATAAAAGTATAACAGAGTATGTGGATGGCAACAAAAATGTTCTCCAATCATAAATCTATTCACCCCAGTGTTGGATGAAGTTCCTCTAACATCAAATGAACCAAGTGTTGAGCAAGAGAAATTATGAGTGTTCAAGTGACTCAAATGCATATCATAGGTGCATCCATGTAGATGTGCATCATCATAACGTAACAAAGGATTCCACTACAAATGTGAATAATAATGTGCTCCAACCATTTCATCATAAAAATTAATCTAGGAGTTCCATACTCCTCATGTGGCACCATAAAAAATAACCCTTTCACCCATACTTCATTTAGACTAATGCTGCAAAACATGGAATTGCAGGATGTAGAAGAATGAACTAACTCACCCAAATGATCAAAAAGTGCAGAAGTTTCATCATGGGAAGGATCCATATGGGTACTATCATGCAACTCCTTCAAAAGTGTGAAACCTTTGTCATAGATTGGTTCCAATGTAGAGGAATCATGCTCTTCTTTAAAAATTGCATAACCTTCATCAAGAGACAATTCAAGTTCCTATTCCAGCACATTAAGTGTTTGAATCTCTTCAAGATCATATTCAAAGAAATAAATCACATTCAAATTTACACATTTATCATGATCCACCATGTCATGAGAATCCTCCAAACAATTTACCATTTGATAATCTGAAACATAGGAGGAAAAACAAGTATCTTGCAAATTTTCAAGAAGTTTCTTATTTTGAATTGTGAGCTTATGATTATCCTCATTATTCTTCAAGTATGCATCATGTAACAATTCATTAAGCTCAAACAAATGGTTTCTATAAAAAATCAAAGACATGAAATTACCTTTTATGTGGCACATTGCTTTTTGAATCTTCTCCATGTCTTCAAGGAAGGATGTTTCCTCCAATGAAGTATCTCTCCAACAAGAACTTGACACTAATTCTTGAGTGTCATGGAGTATTATAAGGGCCTCTTGGATCTTCTTTTCATTCATCTTTAAGTACCCTTCAAGAAAATGAGGCTCTTGCAAATGAACCTCCTCGTTGTCTTCCTTCTTGCTTGGAACAACTTCATGAAGCTCAAGTGGTGATGGGGAAGTTGATCTTGTTTCTTCTTCAAATACTAAAAGGTATTCATTTTCATGTTTACTAGAAATTTGTCTTCAAGAAAAATCTTGAAATATAATCTCTATGTTACCAACATATAGTTGTGAGCACCCATCAATAGGTACTCTTTAATAGTTCAAACATCCATCAGTAGATGCTCTTTGTTTCATTTACAAGGTAGAATATGTCTCGAAATGATCTTCAGTATTTTCAATAGAATTTTATTCATACTCATGTGATGTCTCTTCATCTTTTTCAGAGTCACTTGGGAGTGAATTTTGATCCTCTTCATGTACTACTTCTTCTACTTCACCTATTTTAGAACTAGGTGGTTCATGGGTCTCCTCCTTTTGCTCCTTCAAGCAAGATGATGCATTTTCCCCTTGGTTTTCTCAAGATTAATATATTTTATCCAACCTTGGATATCCAAAAATTTGAATCCTTTAATAATATTCTTGGTCATGTCTTCAATTATAGGTTCAATGATTTTTATATGCTCCTCACCATCATATGAGGTTACCTTTTCATCCCTAGTCATTGTTTCCTCTTCAACAAAAGCACTTTTGGGTTTCAATATCTAATGGTGGTCCCTGAATTATTGTCCTCATAAATATCAGACCACATCATGTGCAAATATCATGCTCTGATACCACTGTAATGTCCCTTTTTAAGATTTTTTTTATTAAATGACCAATTTTTCACTTTTTCCCCAATTTGGACCTTTGACTAGGTTTGATGTCTAGGTCTCCAAATTGACCCAAATGTTCCCAAATATTCTCATAAGGTGTATGAATGATATTAGGAATTTAATATAATTTTCAGGGATGATTTATGACCCTCCAATTACTTCTGCACACTTGTTTAAGATTCTGGTTGTGGTAGGAGTTTTGACTAGTAATTTGGGGTTTCAATTCCCCCACAATGAAACTAAAAAATGGCTTCTCAAATGCACTCAAGCCAAATAGAATTTATGAATACAAGTATGGGAAATGTAAAGTACATAAATATTAACTCATATGAATCAACATTAAACTTTTTATGTTTTCTATAACTCCCTTAAATCAGATGCAAAAAGACTTCTTTCAACCTTGGGGGAAATGATAGGAAAACTTATCCAAATGCTATGAAACTCAACAAAATAACTCCAAATGCTTATGTAATGAAAATTAAACTCATATAATACATAAATAACTTTCCATTCATCCATAAAACATCAGCATTTTACTGAGCCATTCGAATCTATCAATATTATATTGGTTCACAACAAGGTAGTGGGGAAATGACACTGTTTCTTCATTGTTTAACATTTACACATGAAATATTTTGGGTATTTAGACCTGAGAGTATTATGAAATTTTAAATAAATAAATAAAATTCCATTCATCCATAAACTATCAGTGCTTTACTTATCCATTCAAATCCATCAGCATTACATTGGTTCACAACAAGATAGTGGGGAAATGGCACTATTTCTTCATTGATTGACATTTTTACATGAAATATTTAAGTATTTAGACCCAAGAGTATTATTAAATTTAAATAAATATAATTTAAATCAGAACATAAAATAATTGGGTGTTAGAAGCTCCCCCAAATAAATCAATAGCTCACCCAAAGTGCTGCCCCTCCATGAGCAAGAATATGCCATAAAAACTGGAAATGGTTAAGAGAAAGTGTTGAAATAGAATAAACCATGAGATTCCATGTATATTAAACCTACAAATAAAACTCCATGAAATATCTATGAAATACCTAAGTGGAATCTCCAAATACCAACTTGGATGGGAATCTTTCACCCTTAAAATTGGCTAAGGCAAGAAAACTAGTCATCCACTAGCTCTCACAATTCACAAATGACAATTTCTCAAATGAGAAAAAGATATTATATTGGTTGATTCATATATTTTATAAACATACTTATCCTTCTAATGTCACCAATACATCCACAAAATCAAGCCAATTCTAATTTGGGTGTGGGCTTAAGATTTTCCATGTGTCCTCTCTTTCTTAGCCTTCCATCTTCCCCCAATTTGAGTAGGAACCCATTGAGCTTTCCCAAATCACATGAGCGCCCTATTGGATGATATATTTCAACATGAAATTTCATATATGTCATATTTCAGCCTTCATATCTGATTTTTTTCATAGGTGTCATAGCATCTTCATCATTGTTTTCATAGAGCTAGGGAATCTAGTCCAAGTGTCTCACTAGGTCCAAAATGACTCTTCCTCTCCCATGTAAGTTGCATTTCCTTCCAAATTAAACCTATTATGTATATGGAAAAGTTTATTATCCTTATAACTCATCCAAGCACATTTAGGCTTCCCATGTATTCGAAATTGCAAGAGGAGGATGCCATGTGGCACATAAATTCTAGCTTGTGTGGGCCCCATAGTCTCCATGTGTCTCCATGATCCATTGACACTTAAATTTTATATTTTATATATTTACTTAGATAATTTATTAAATATTTATTCCATTCTAATTTTCAAACATAATTCATTGTCCCCCTTATTCCAAATCCCAAATCTTCCACCCCCAACCTAGGAAACTAGTAATTTTCCTCCTTGGCAATTATTTGACCCTTAGAATCAATTTGAAAAATTATAATTAATATGGAAAATATTCTTAGACCATTTTGGCCCAATGAAAATTTTGGGACATGATAGATTCCACTATGCAAAAACTTAATCCCCCGCTTCTGGGTCACCCAACCGTGAAACTAGTGAAATTTATTGAATCCTTTCAACCAGGGGCTTGGGGAAAGGAACGAAGATGTTGTATGAAATTTATGTATCATAAAATAAGGTTCATGAAAATTTGGGAAATTTCTAGAGAATTTTGAAGAGTTTAGGAGTGAATTGGGGTTTTTAGGCAATTTTGGACTAGGGAAGTCCTGTACAATGGAGGCTCCCAAAACAATGTATGGCCTCAAATAATTTGGAATATGGAAGTGTGTGTGGGTATATGGGTATTTCGATGAAACATAAAATCTTTCAGAATAAAAAATGAGTGGGTGGAACTCTTTTAATTGCAGAAACTGTAAAACTAGTTAATTATAACTAGTGATCTAGCTAGGGTGCAGAATTAAGCATGAGTTTTAGAAAAGAAACATATCAGAACTGATAAATGAAATTTAAATAGTATAATAAATATTATAACAACATATTAAACCTTTCAAACTCATTCCCATAACCATGGGTCACTTATTATTGCACTAGAATGCTCAAATCCCTCATTTTAATGATAAATCATGCTTATACATGGGAAAACTTAATAGGTATCATAATGGTCAGAATGATTGCGACCTGGAAGAGATAAATAACAGTATTATAATCTTATAAACATTAGAATGAATATATTGACTGAACACCACATCAGAGGTCTCAAAATGATGGGCAGGAGGCCCAAAATCAAACAAGAGAAAGGCTGAGAGCGTAGGTGAAGATTGGGATTCACTGGAGATTGAATTAACTGAGATGGAGGATGAAAAATATGAATGATATGTGCTCAATAGATGAAAATTACGTGCTCCATACCTACAAAGAGAAGGGAATGGGATTGGAGGAGTGGGGAAAGAAAGGGTTGGGGCTCATATCCCAAAGCTATGAGGTGCATCACTCAGAAAGTTGTGCTTCACATAAGCATGCACCAATAATTCATCAACCAAACCATGTGAATGATCTTGAATTGTTATTTAATAGATATCTAGGTGACCTATTTAGAAAGTAGAGGAAATAGGTGACTTGTGAGAGTAAGTCAACACCTAAATCCCTAAGCCTAACCAAGTCATGGTCCCTCCTTGAACAAATTGGAATGTAGGGGCCATGTGGAGAAGTTTCCCTATCCAAGTCATCCATATAACTTAGAAAATGTGCCTTCCTTAATCAAATAATTGCTTCTTTTATCCCTGACAGCTTTATTCTTTTCCCTGCTTTTGTTCTGACAATTTTTTTGAGTCTCCAAAAGGAAACTGCGCCCTCCTTTGCTAAAACCTTCCTTCTTTTGTCTTTGGCTTCTTTTATGTGGATTTTAAGCACTTTACCTTTTATCTCTAACTTATTTTTTCATTGATTTTCCACTTCTTTCACCTTGGCAAGTTGAGTTTCCCAATGCGCCCCGTGACATGGCAAGCTCATTTCCACATAATTAAATTGCATAATAAATAATAATGATAAATAAGAAATCAAATACGTTCCTCAATAATGATTATTTGTAAAACTTTCCCTAGGCAAATTAATTAATTTCACTTAGTCCCCCTAGGTGTTTATCATTGTCCACACTTTTTTTGGTCCAAAATGTGGGGACATGACAATCCTCCCCTCCCAAATCTGCTTGTCCTCAACTAGAAGCACTCAAGAGAGCTGTAAATTTGTCCACCATGTAGGATAATTGGAGCATGAACTCATGTGCAAAAAAAAGGTTGACTTGATCCATTATGCTAGCATGTAAATTTTCTCCAAAACAAGCAATGCTAGGGTCCCATTGCTTGCATTGCACCCCCTTCAGTGAGAATGCCTTCCCACATAACTTATCAGGAAATAATATGCCTGGATCCCATTTCCTCAAATGTAAGTATCCAAACATTAGTATCCACCATAAATATTTATCATCACATGAAATGAGATTCATGATGTGGAAACCATACCACTGCACTGAAAATTGGAGACTCTCAATGCCAAATTGGAAATCTATGAGACTTCCCAACCCAACATAAAGTTCTTTATGTGCTTGATGCACACTAGCGCAGAAGCTCACAGTTTTGTTGTTGCAAGGACATATGTGTAATTCCCATGTCCAAACCCAATGAATATAGGAATCATCCAACCAATAAGGATTCCCAAACTTCTCACAATAAGATGATTGCATGACAATCATCTCCAAAAATGCAAGTAGGAAAAACAAATAAGTGACCCCTCATCCAACCTGAGAAGGTATTGACACTCCAACTGAAAGGTCAATGTGAACACTTCCAATGGCTCAACTCTCTGCCACTAGTCAAAGGGTACAAGAATCCATCCAACTGTGTGGATTTCCTCCACCAAGAACACCTTATGCAAGATATTTTTCTCATCAAATCCTCTTGGCATTTTTCTTGCTCAGCTACCTTCCACTGCTCATGAGCATAATTTTTTCTACAAGAAGACTCCATGTGTGATATGAAATCTTCCACCCAATCCATATGTGTCTGAATTGAATCAAGTGACAACAATATGTTCCTGTGTGGCTGCTAGGAGGGTGACGGTGCATTCAACAAGTCATCATGAATACCTAGGAAAGCCTCTGACTCTTCCTATTGCACTAGAAAGGAAAATTCCTTGTTACACACAATTCTCATCACCATCATGTACTGAGAACCAAAACACCATAAATTGCCTCAAATCCTCAAGTGATGAAGTTAGACCTTCGCTAGGACTCATATTTTCATATTTGAGTCCAGTGACTGCTTCTTCCCTTTATGCAATGAGCATTACCCTCATTAGTAATGCCTCACATCAATTGAAAATGAGCAGTGCCACTGCCTAACCCCTTTTTGCAATAAGTGGTGCAGCCTTGGTGACGCTCTGTATGCATAGAAAAAGAGTGGTGCTCAAGTTTCAAAAGGAAAAAGAGAAGATTCATGAATCTTCTCGAAGATCAGCTTCGTGGCACTCTCATCCGTACTCTTGTGGACCACCTGTACTCGAGATCCCTCCTAGTAGGATCTCCCTTCCACCTCATCCATCATTTTATGAACCATCCCTATCCTCCCAAGGGCTATAAGAACTAGTTCATCCCCCATGGGTTAGAGGAGAAAAGTTATGTTGTTGCACCTAAGTTCTGGCCAAATCTAGGGTGAGCATAGAGAATACAAGTTGAAGCTTTGAGGATAAGACTTGGCATGTGAGGAGGCATAAAAGAAATAAGGAAAAATGGTTGTAATATCTCTTCTTTTATGATTAATTCAATGATGGTTCCTTTCCCATAAAATGTATTGTGTTATAATCACTCATTTTATTATCAGATTCCTTGGTCACTGATATAGAGTTGTAGATCATTTTCTGGTACTTTTAATCTTGTATGTTGTTTTGATGTGTTTGTTGCAGGTATATATGTGGAAATATAGCACCATAGAAGGAGGATACATCATACTGCATGATAGGTAAAAGAATCATTCCAGACATCTATTAATTCTAGGGAAAGTGCTTACTGTTTTTATCACTCATTTGTTCTAGTTGTGAAGGAATCAAGCTAGGGAAACAACTCTTGTCTATAGGAGGTGAGAATTTCCAGCAACAAATCTAGAAACTCCACTAGGGAAGACATTCAAAACTTTTGATATTTCTTGGTTTTCAGTTCTTGTCTTTATTCCAAACTTAAAATTTTCCAGTGGTCAGATCTACTAGTTTTGTAGTGAGATTTGGTTTCTTTTTTACCAGATCTGCTTAGATTTGAGACATATCTGTTTCATATGCTTAAGTTTCCTGTAATTTTTGTGATTTGATGCCAATAATATGACACTTTACTTTCTCTTTTTTGCTCCTTTTTTTTAAACCTACAAGAAACACCATGCTTTCAGTAAGGACAAGAAGCAGTGCCACTACGTATACTCAGTGGACAACAGGCGGTGCCACCGCTCTGTTTCACTGGACAAGAGGGGGTTCCCAGGCATAAATGCTCTATAACTAACCTCCTTTTTAGAACATTAATCCACCACTTAGTACCTTATTCTAAGTCCTTAGTAAATTTTATTTGCATTTGTGGATTAATACATTATGGTTTGGACTTAGGTAGCTTAATTGGGAAAAATAACCAGTTAAATTGGAGCTTTCACACCTACATGAGCACTCCAGGTCAGTCAAACAACACATGTGCACCCTCATTCATTGCTGGTGTGCTCCCATTCATTGAATGTGGTCTTTGTGGTTGACTAGGAGCGCTAGGGGTGGATTTAGACCAATTTTGGACTATTTTGATCAATTAATGCCCACCTAGAGCCTCTCACTCACCTTATTTTGCACACCCACAAATTCCAAGGAGTCATGATTGCTCCAAGTCACTTCATCCATGCCCACACCTCCATTCGTTACCATTAGGTCTGAGTTGGAGCGATTTTGGCCCACTTAGGAGGGATTGAGGCCAATTTGGCCAATTTCGCATGTGCAATCATTTTGGTCTTGGTAAGACTGAAGAAACACTTCCTATGTAATATAAACATGTTACTAACATATTCACATGTTAGATAGTCAAATAATATCCAGTTTTAGTTCACACTGGTTATGTAAAATTGTTCTCCTTTCATGGGTTTTTACTGGTTTTGCATGCAATGCAATTTTGTGAGTTTCTATAAGGGTCCTATATATTTTTGTATATAAAAATTATAAAATGATGTTATATATGAGTGTATTTTACTGTGTTGCATATCAATCCTGAGCGTTTGAGCTACATTTTTTAGGGAAATTCCAGATAAAATTGAGTGTTTTTTGCATGACTTTCGATGATTTTATCACCATTGGTGTAGGAAGAAATGGAAGCAACCCACATATTTCTTTACCCCTTCAATTTATTCAATTGGAAGGTATAAATGGCTATTCAATTGAGATCCAAGGTGTTATGAACCAAAATGGCACTTCTTCGTTCGAGTACTGACATCCAATATGTCCAGACACAAAAGGACAATAGGATTGAAGTTTCCCAAACAATATAGATGTGCATGACCATTGATACATAAATTCCTGACCAGCTTCATACATTTTTATTTGGAGATTAGGGTTGCACACGCGACTATTTTCATTGCAACCTGCATGTCATACGCTACTATTTGCATTGCAACCCATGCGTACATTGAACACGTGAGTTTCCTTTGAGAAAGGAGTGTGTCATACCCGCCTTTCCTATATACATATTCCTGTGTACCTTAATCCAATGTTAAAAATAACAAATAATGATTAGTTGATATCATTTGAGCCTTAATAAAATAACTATATCAACTATCTCAACCATCCTAACCTTCGACACCTCTCTATTTCCCCATGTATAAATAGAGAGCATGGGATGGGGCTAATCGATCATGATTAGAAGAGAAAAGTTATGCTGGTGGTATGCCTTGAGACCTTTGGAGCAGCCCTCGGTTTGTAGAGGAGTCCTTGTTTCAAAATCTGGGTTGTAATCTTACCATTCTCTGTTTATGAATAAAGAAATTTCTTCTTCCAATCTTTGTATAGCTGGTTTCTCATGTATGATGGATTATGAATGATTTCAATTATGTTATTATAATATACATTTCACTAACCATTAATATATATATGAGATATTTCTTGAATAATTTGTCTTTTTATAGGTAAACTGGGAGAGCCCTGGAATCTTTGAAGGATGCTGAAAGAGGAGAAAACCAAGCTTGGATCAACCATCATAAATCGGGTAAGCCAAGCCTTCTTCCTATTCCTATTTTTTTTCTAGATAAGTTGATTGTCTAGAAGTGTCTTAGTAAGTTGGTAACCCCAGAGACCCTAGGTTACAAGAGTGCATTGTCCTAAACAACAGAACTGGCAACTCCACTAGGGAATCCAACCTGCTGTGGGTCCATCCTTTAGGTTCCCTTACCAGCCTTTGCTTCTTTTTATTCTGGATGTGTTCAGTTTGTTTTGGCCTTTTATTTATGGTTAGCTTGTTCAGAGCCTTGTTGCTTGTCTTTTTTTTTCAAAATTTTTTAGAAGCACATGCAGGTTGTCTACCTAGATAGTCACGTGTTTCATTGTGTACACGTGCGTTTCCTCTTAGACAATCGTCTGTTGTACACGAGATGTCTGTATAGACAATAATGTGTTTCCTGTAGCAGTATTTTGGTCTGTTAGGGTTGGTTTGTCCCTACTTTTTGGATTTTTAATTGCTTGTGAGGTTATGTTTATGACATGACTCTGTGAGTCCAAGGTATGTACGTCACACCGTATACTTGATTTTTTCAAGTTTTTGAGCCTTTTTGTTTGATTTTTATTTTATTTGTGAGTGTAGGTGGTCCTCCTACTTGGTTTTTAAGCTAAGGTGTTTGTGTTCTAGGTCAGTGATCAAGTCCTTGAATGCTTTATACTCTATACTACTTTATGTAGTCTCAGCTTGTCACTTTTCTCTTTGCGGATCTAGTAAAATTTTAAGTTTGTTAGTTTCTACAAGTCGAGGTTTGTTCCAGTCTTCTTCCTCTTGGTTGAAGTAGGTCACTTTGGGATCCTTTTGCCTCATTCCACTTTTATATGCTTATATTAGTCAAATTGCTTGAGTGTTGCATTCATTTGCATTGTAGTTTTTGAAGTTGTTTGAAAAGAAAAGACAAAAATATTTTGCATTTTTTTTGTAAGTTGGATGCTAATCTATTAAGAAGAAAAAATAATGGTACATATGATGTTACAGACCTGAGATGCATACTTTCTCATGAGAAGTAGGTGTAGAAGTTCAGAAAGGACCTGGGCCCTCCCTCCAAGAGGGGAAAAGGCCCAAAAGATAGACATATACAAAAAAATTCACATGTTCTTGGAAGGCCAGGCTAACAGAATCCAAGTTTGTTGAGCTAGAAGTAGTAAGAAAAACCCTAAGTATCGCTTACAGAGCCACATATAGCTAAAAGAAAACATGAAACCTAGACTAAACCTGATTATGGTTTATAAAAGGGTTCCTCCTCAATTGGGAAGCTGAAGCCTATGAAATCTGGCTACGTTGGCTCGCCTGGCTTGTCCACGTGATCGTCATTGGAAGTATTCATATCCTCATCATTGGTGGTGTCGTCCGTCACATTGGTACCTGCAGGGAGCTACTTTGTGGGGAGAGGGACCGTCTTTTTAGCCAAGACTAGATTGTAGGATAAATTGCTCAAAGGGGGGTGGAGGCTCGACTGTGTGGTGGAAAAATGGAGGTGGTCGTAGGGGTTGGGGTGGATACTGGGGGAACAACGAAGCTCACAGGAGAAGTCATTGTGGGTGGAGCCATATGAGGAGCCAAAGGCAGGGACCGAGTTGGAGGTGTAGGGTGGGAAGAAACCAATGGATAAAAGCAAAGATGAGGCTGATGAGAAAGTTCTTGAAGACCCAGTAGTTTCTTATCCTCTCTAAGGTTCTTATAGCAGCACTAAAAACCCTGGATAATTTATCCTCCCAATTGTTGACAATCCTCTGACCCTCTTTAGGAATTTCCAAGTCGAAACCATCCCCACTGGCATGAGCTGAGAGTGGGATTTGAAGCTCCTCCTGAGTGTCGCTTCCTTGTTTGTATCAACAAGGAGCACCACGCTACCTCCTGCTCCTCCTGAGAGCCGATTCCTTGTCTGCATCAATGAGGAGCACCATGCTGCCTCCTGGAAATGGAGGAATGGCTAGAAGCAACAGAACAAATCAGAGCCGAGTGCACTGCTACAATGGGGGCATGAGACTAAGAATGGTGAAGGATAGAGTTGCTGGAGTTGTTGGAGCTGCTGGAGCGAATGACCCTGCTAGCGACGAGATGGGTAATAAAATGGTGAGCACATTGATCCATGCAACTAGCAGTAAATTTAATGCAGCCTCGCTGTGAGTTGACGGCCATGTCCCATCAGACTGTATGGAGCTGGCCACATTCCAGGCAGGGGTAAAGGCCTGCAGTTAAGTGGAACAACATAAGAAATCACGCAGGGAGGGGGGTGGCTCTGTCAGCCTCCCCCATGTTATTGCTGACCTGGAAAACACTCGCATCTAGGTCAAAAATAGTTTGTATTAGGTTGCATGTAGCATTTATTTTTGTTATTTTTCAAATAAAAACTCAATTTAAAAAAAAAAAGTCTTGTAGTCTCTCATACTTAGTTTTAAGTTCATTAACTTGCACTTGCAAAAAGAAAAGAAAATTTTGGCTTCGTAGTTGCAATTTGCTTTGAAAATTTACTTTTATGCATCATTTTTTGCTTTCTGCTATCGAGTCTATAACATCACATAAGTTTCATGTCATTTTTCCTCTGACTAAAAAATCCTATTAAATAGAACGATATAATTTAAAAATTATTAGTAAGTTTTCTTTTTTAGGCTCCTACACCAACTAGCTTAGGCTAGACTTGTGGATTAGGGAGTTTTAACTCTCCACAAGTATTTGATTTCAGACGTAGTTGGCCAATCACTAGGTAAATCCTCTATCTTGTTTGTATCTAGGAATCTCCTCTCAAATGGGAGTTAAGCACGAGGTTGCATGAGGACCTGGACTGAGGAGATAACCTTCTGATTCCTTGTTCGAGCGCAGACCAAGATTTTTACGCATCTGGGGACTTCTGTCAATACCACGTATTGGGACCCGTGCGGTGCCGGTGTTGACAGGGTTTCAAGATTTTCTACCCTTCCCATGTGTATGAATCAGGCTTGCAACTGTAACCCAAGACTTTTAGTATAGTTGCGGTAGCCTTTAGTCTCTTTGACATCTAGGGTTCATACACAGGTATACCAAAAGGCTATTTCTGGTCTACCTTGGACGAGCTTAGAAGGTAACCCCGGTAGAAGGTGTGGGAGGGAGGTTGGGTGATTCCTCTGCTTTTGTATAAGAACATCTACAGGGACTCCAATTAACCATCTATCAATTTTCTTCTAGAAGGCACATCTTATACTCGCTTCTCTGTCTAGCTTTAGGAGATTTTCTAGTGAGTGATGTGTGGTTTGTTTGTATATAGTTAGCCTTAGGGTGTGTGAAGAGTCAATTTTTAGCCGTGGAGGACCAACCTTTCAGAATGTTAAGAAGGTTGCAAAACCTTCCTCCAACTTTTACAGTGGATCCTCCACCTCCCCCTCAGAGGCAGAGATTAGATACTGACGGTTCTTTTGAACTAGTAGGAGTAAGTGAAGTTCTAGGTGAACCAGAATTTAAGACCAATTAGGTTAATACAACCACAGTAGAGATTGAGGACTTGTAGGCTGACGAGTTTGCAAGAAACTTTACCCCCCCTCTTACTTGCTTAAACGATACTGTGATCGTCCAAGTTCTTCCATTCACTTCACCTATGCTTAGTGTTCCCGTGAGCAGCATTATGGAAAGCTCTGCAGAGGGTATGTCTACCCTGACTTTAGCCGCGTTGGCTAGAGAAGTGCCACCTCCACTGGTTGGTACTCCTAGACCAAGTACATCTACTACACCTTTATCACCAAGTAGTCGGGTGGTTCAACCACTGACTTTCTCGAATGTAGTAGGTCCTTCTAGTGGGGTTATCACTGGAATTCCCAGTGCACCTTTTGATTCACCCTCCTTTATACACACTACTTAGAGTGGTCCAATTAGATCCTCTTCATTTGTCCAGGGATTCCCATGAAATGGGGGCCACATTCCCCCATCTACACCTTATGTAGGTCCTACACCTACATATGTGGAGATGCACTTTGGAAATACAAACACTTATGGTCAAGGTTTACAAACTACGGTTTCAGCTTTGTTTACGATCTCTCCTTTCTCGGTTTTTAGAGGAGGGATACCCGCTCCAGTATTTCAGACTCCAGTTTCATCTAGAGGGGCTCAAACTACTTATACTGCACTGCACAAAAATAATCCACTAGCTTATGGGTGGAATCCATTTCAAATTAGTCCAACTACTTCACAATTGGCATCTGGGAGAAACCCCACCTTTACTTTTGGGAACCAGAGGGCAGGTCCTTCTACCTCCCAAACTCCTATTTTTAAAGCTCTGGTTAGGCCTAAAATTCTGTTGCAAATTTAAACCTGCCATATTTGACCAAGTTGATGAATGACCCAGTAAAACATAGTGCCACATGGCCACCTGTTTCAACCAAGTTACCCTCAGACATTCCCAAGTTTGAGGGAAAAACTGGTGAAGATCCTGGTGCCCGTATCACCACTTTCCATTTATGGTGCTCTTCCAACTCACTAAATGACAACATTGTTTGGTTGAGTCTGTTCTAAAGAAATTTGACTGGTGTTGTAGAAAAATGGTATATTGAATTTCCTTCTACTGCGATTGACAGTTTTTGGGACACAGCTAATGTGTTCTTGAACCACTTCCAGCTTCTTGTTCAGTATGATGCCGACACAAACCTATTATGTAATTTTAGGAAAGATAAAGCCTCTCACATTTTAAATCATGGCCAAGTGTGGCGAAAGCGAAAGAGGATCATAAAATCCACCATCTCCCCCCCCCGAGTTCTTGTTAGAGTGGTTCCTTAAATCTTTATTTCCTTATATATCTAAGGATGTATCCACTTCGAGGGTGACCACTGAAGAAGTGGCCATCCTTAGGGTCTAGAAAATGTATTTGATATATGCTCAATCTAGGATATTATATGAAATCATACCCGAGGCACCATGGTCCATCCATAGCGTCGAGAAACCCAATCTTGGACCCCATGTTGATGGAGTGGTTGGTTCAGTGAATTCTCCCGCTTTAGAGTATTTCGCCAAACAACTCCATGAGTTGTATGTCAAGTAGTATACAGTGGAGGAAGCAAAGGATGCCCCCTCACCCTAAAATGCAAATTTTTTTGCTCAATCCTCCCAAAAGGGAAATCAACAACCCAGTGGGAAAAAGAAGAAAGGGAAGAAAGGTGAGGGAAATCAAAACAAGCCTAAAATCATGAACAATAATGATGGGGGAAATAAGGATAAGAAGAAGGTGAAATTTCCCTATAAGTTGTGCCAGGGAGATCACTTAAATCATCAATTCCCTCTCATTGATCAAGCTCATAAGTTGCTTAAAACCCAACAACTGGTTTTTCTGAAGGATCCTTTTCCCTAAGGACAGACTACGGCTTCTATTTCTAATGTAGTTGGGGGCACTTCGGGTGCCCCTCCTAACCAAAATTATATCAACATGGTACGATCTAGTACCTTGCTCCAAACAAGAAATAAAAATTATGAGACGGAGGCTCTTGAGAAGGGTAAATATGTTGGTGAAACCTCTAACCCTATCATAATTGAGAAACTTGCTGATCCAATGCCAAAAATACCGAAATGTATATTTAAAAAGGAATTTCACAACCCAAACTATAGGGTTTATTCTAACTACTTTGTGGTGGAATATTTGGCCCAAACCCCTTGTGTGATGTTCACGTTGGAAGTGCTTCATAGTTCTCCCACTCAACAAGACGCCCTTTTAGCAGCATGGATTCTTTGAGTCTGATGGAAAAGTTCAATCTATTAGATGTTAATATGCACCTATAGTATCATGTGGCCTTATCAGTAGATTTCATCCATGGTGGTAAAACCATTGGATAAATAGTTTTTGATGAGGGGGATTCCACATGTGTCATGTCTCTTTCTTGCTGGAAGGCTTTAGGTTCCTCGGAACTTGTTCTGTCAAACACCTTGCTTACTGCTTTCGATGGCAGGTATTTCCGCTCGCATGGTATCCCACCAGATTTTGAGATTAATTTGGTATGGAAATCAGTGTCTATTGAAGTGGAGGTGATTGATAATCCATTGGACTATAACTTGCTTCTCGGGAGAATCTAGACTTACGCTATGTGCACGGTTGTCTCGGCTATCCTTCGAGTAGTAGTTTTTCCACATGAAGGAAAGTTGGTTACTGTTGACCAAATCAATTTCGCTTGAAGGGGCCATTTCGAAATGAATGAGTCCATGGTACCATTGGTTGATCAAGTCAAGCTTACTATGGAGAGCTTCGGGGATGGTATGTATTCATCATTGATGGACACATTTGATATCCCAGCCCCGATAAATTATCTAGGTTCCATGAGTGTGGGTAAGTCTATCACAATAGTTGTCAATAGAACCAATCCTTGGGTCCGTATTACCCATTACGAACCTCAGGTGCCCTTATCAGCCATGGAAGTGGCTTACCAAGCTATCATTAACACCACTGGTGATCCAGTTTTGACTCCTACAGTATCAGAGGAGTCGAAAGAAGATTATCTGCTTGCTTGGGTAGAGAATCCTTTATACTTAGATGATTTCTTAGACATGGTTTTCCTTCGAATGAAGCCATTTCAAAATCCATGAGTGGGCGAGACAAGATCTGCAAATATCATCACCATAAATCCCACTTCCTTCTAGAGCTGAGTAGAATCGAAAACCAAGAGTTCCATGTGAGACTGGAATCTACTAATCAATCCCTTACCATGGGAGGGAATTTTTTTCTGAGGGGAATATGGAAAATATTTCTGCAACCATTCCTATTAACATCTCTGCAAACCCCGACATCATTGAAAATGTACATATCGGTGCAAGCTGCTCTCCGGAGGATGTTACTTTCTATATTGCCTTTATTAAGGAGTTTCATGACATTTTCCGTGGTCATATGAGGAGAAGCCAGGCATAGATCCATTGATTGTTGAACATGAAATCTAAACCTATCCTGATGCCAAACCAGTTTGAAAATTTTTTAGACCTGTTAACCCACGTAAGGAGGCAGCTGTTAAGGATGAAGTGGAAAAACTATGGAAAGCTGGTTTCATCTACCCGATTGCTTTGACGAAATGGGTATCCAATCCTATTCCCGTTGATAAGAGACAAGAGATGATATGCGTATGTATAGATTTTTGTGATTTGAACAAGGAATGTCCCAAGGACAATTACCCCACACCTTTTATAGATCAAATCATTGATGCTTGTGTGGGGAGTGGAGTTTTTTCGTTTATGGATGGTTTTTCTGGATACAATCAAATCCAGATTAAGCTGGAAGACCAACATAAAACACATTTTATTTGTCCATGGGGTACCTTGCGTACAGAAAAATTCCCTTTGAATTGAAAAATGCAGGGGCTACCTTTCAGTGGGAAATGATTTTTTCCTTCCATGACATTAAGAACATTGTCTAGTCATACCTTTATGATTTTTATACCCATTCTTGTAAGAGGATTTATCATCCAGATCATCTTTGTTTGATTTTCGAACGATGTAGACATTACAAAATACGCTTGAATCCCCACAAGTGTGTTTTCTGCATCGAGTCAGGAGAACTACTCGGGTTCATAGTTTCAAACAAAGGTATTTAGGTGGATCCTTTGAAAGTAGAGGCCATTGTAAACCCTCCTCCTCCTTGTTCTATCAAGAAACTTCAAATAATGCAAGGAAATTATAACTTCCTTCGACGTTTTATTGTTATTTATGCCAAGATTGCTAAGGGTTTCATGTGCCGATTGAAGTAGGACACTCCATTTGTATGCAATGAAACCGCACAACTTACTTTCAAGGCATTGAAGAAAGCTTTGTTGTCAGCTCCTTTGTTACGCTCACCGGATTACTCTCTAGATTTTATATTGTATCTGGCTGCATCGAAATCAACCATTGGGGTATAATTAGTCTAGGAAGATGACAAGCTCCAAGAGCATGTTGTCTATTAACTTAGTTGCGCATTGGCTGGTCCTGAACTTCAATACTCCCACATTGATAAGTTGGCTTTAGAATTTGTTTATGTTGTGCATAAGTTAGGTCACTACATCCTACTAAGGACTACCACAATAGTGGCATATGTTAAAAACTTTCAGTATGTTTTTTCCTGACGTATAATCGAGGGAAAATTCAATAAATGGATAGTCATTCTCCAGGAGTTTGACTTGGATTTTCAATCTGCCAAATCTAAAAATTCCTTAGTTTTTGCAGAACTTATTGCAGAATTTCCAATGGAAGAGAATGTAGCGGTCAAAGAAGACTCATTCTTAGATGAGTACATTTTTCTGATTTTAACCTCTGATCCTTGGTACGGAGATATACTTATCTATCTCCAAAATTTGAAGTGTCTTGCAACCTTCTCGAGGGAAGAGCGGTGTAAACTGTGTGTTCATGTGAAAAACTACCTTACCATCAAAGATACTTTATATTGTAGAGGGGTAGACTCTATTTTGCATCAGTGCCTCACCGACGAGGAAGCTGAGCATGTCCTAAATGATTCCCATAGCGGAGCATGCGGGGTTCATTCATCCGAGTTAGAAACAGCCTAGAATTATTTTCATGTCAGTTATTTCTAGACCAAGATCTTTAAAAATTGTGTAGAGGATGCGAAGCGTTGTCATCCATGTCAGCTCTACACTAGGAAAATGCGGTCACATCATGCTCTCCTTTGTTTCCCGTCATCACGATGGGCCCCTTCACTAAGTGGGGGGTAGATTACGTGACGTGTAACCCAGTTTCGACTGGGGGGCACAAATATATCATTGTTGATGTTATGATTACTTCACCAAGTGGGCAGAGGCAATGCCTACCTTTAGGGCTGACGTAAAAAATGCAGCTTTTTCGTATTCAACCAAATTATCACTTGCTTCAGAATTCCAAAGGAGATTATCATTGACCATGGTAGTCATTTTCAGAATAGCATGATGACCAAATTGGATACTATGGTAGGGTTTAAGCAAGATCACTTGTCTTCCTTCTACCTGCAATCGAATGGTCAAGTTGAGGGAGTGAGTAAGACCTTGAAGACCATTCTTAAGTGTACTATTAACACAACCCGGTAAAATTGGCACATTATGCTATATATTGTACTTTGGGAATTCCGGACCAATGTTAACAATTCCACGGGGTTTTCTCCTTTCCAAGTCGTTCACGGGGTGGAATCAGTCACTCTGGTTGAGTGTGAAATTCCATCGCTTAAAATTGATATTCATGTACTACCAAACACAACTAAATTACAAGAATTTTTTCTACATTTGGAACATCTAGATGAGCGATGTAGAGATGCGTTAACAACAAATGAAGCTCATAAGAATAGGGTTAAAAACAAATATGATAAATCAATAAATCTTAGAATTTTCTCTGAAGGGGATCTTGTCTTGCTTTGGGATCAAGACAAAGAACCCCTGGGGGCAGGGAAGTTCAAGTCCATGAGGTTAGGACCCTACATTGTGTAGAAGGTCTTGAAAAAAGGGGCACATGAGTTAAATAATTTTGATGGAAACAAGCTTCCTAAGCCTAGAAATGGGCTCTACCTGAATAAATACTATGCCTAGGCTTAGTGATTTTTTCTTGTATGTAATTTTATATACAATAGTTAGCTAGTTCATGTCTCTTATATCATCTAGTGATTGTTACAGATGTCAATTGAGTGGTTTGTAGGTTTTGCAGATTGCGCTAGTCGTCATACTTGTAACTTGGCTTTAGGCGCATGGGTCATCTATTCACCCTAAGGAAAGCTAGTTGCCTCTGGAGGCGCTTGTCTAGGTCATGCTACCAATAATGTGGTAGAATACAGGGTTGTTATTGAGTTACTATGGGATTCCTTGTCATGTGGTATCGCCCATTTGGAAGTCAGACTTGACTCTCAACTGGCAGTTTCCTAGCTCAATGGAGCTTATCAGGTGCGAAACCCTACCTTGTTATGTTAGGTTTTGTAGGATAGAATACTTGAAAGAAATTTCGATTATATTTCATTTAATCACATTCCACGTAATGAAAATACATTAACTGATCCATATGCGAACTATATTCTCGATTGACACTTAACACACCTTTTGTAAAATATACACAATAGATAAATTTGGAACACAAGTAAATAACCAGGCAATATATATATATATATATATATATATATATGTATGTATGTATGTATGTATGTATGTATGTATGTATGTATGTATGTATGTATGTATGTATGTATGTATATGTATATGTAAAAATATGTCCATAGATAGGTCAAGCTTTGATCCTAGGATCTAGTCACAACTATGGAAATATACAACAATATACAAAAATTTGGATCGTAATCCATAAAATGCCTATAGATCTAGGCCTGATCACCCACATCACCCGCACCACTAGCATCATCCTCATCATCAACTTCTTCAGTTGTAGTAGCCTCTTCTGCTTCTATATAAACTAGAACGACCCTGGCTACCCTCCTCATGAGGCATATCCAAATATGTGGAATCCCTACAACAAATTCTTGTATAACATCAGGAATTTGCTCAATACATATAATGGGAACTCTTTGGGTCAGTCTGGCCAGCTTTCCCTCCAACACCCTCATCAAACCTTGATCTCCACCTGGTACATGCCGTACATACATCTTGGGATGCCCATCAGGGTGGATAGGTCCAAAATCTGCATTTTAAACATTTAAATGGATTAAAAACTCTTATACATATGTATATAATTTTATGACAAACTCATACAAAATTTAAAAACATAAAAGGAAAAATACCTAGCTCTCCCCACATTCCTCCTGGCAGGAGGACGAGATCATTATCTCCTTGAAATTATAAACCCATATAAGGAAATTGCTCAAGTGCTAGTAACTATCATCTCCGCCACACATAGAAGTCATCATCGTTTACACCCTGGACTAATCCTACACCACCATGGTGAATGAAGACTTCTCCCCACCTGTTCAACCTAGGTTGGCGAGGAGAGAAAGCTGGAAGTGGTACCGCAGGGATGATATCGGGAACTCTCTCAAAGAAGAATGCCAGTAATATACACAAATACCCAAAATTCTTGCGGTGTCCTCTCTTACAATCAGAGAGTTGTTTCTTCATGATCAGAATTATTGTAACGTCCTTGACCCTCTGATCGGTGAAGAGGACGCTACTATCACCAAACATACGGGCAAATAGCCCCATGAAGATGAACAGGCATATAGTGCTGAAATAAAAACTTAAAACATAAAACATGCTAAGACACATAAACCTTCACATGCATAGCGGAAGCAAACATACATTCATTCAAGCATACCACATGTTCATCATATTCATTATTTAGTAAATATAAATGTAGAGACAAAATAGTTAAGAATACTCATCTTAAAAAGGACTCGTCCCGCAACTAGCTACGTTGCTGCAACATTCCACCCAACCATAGGCCAGCGTGCTCATCAATCTCTCAGCAACACTACCACCCTCGAGATGGGCATGATTCCTCAAGGAGTAAGGGTCAAAGCAGGCTTACATGTAGCCAAGGTATTATCCAAGCCCACACAGTAGGGTTTAACAGGCCATCAAGGATTTAGGGAAGGATAAATGCTAGGCTGGTGGCCTCAACAGAGAGCTAAGGATGCCTACACCAGAGCTAACACTGACCTCTAAGACATCCACTCACACCAGGAATCAGTCCTTTCTCTGTTTCACAGTCCCTCAGGCCCTGACTTCCCTTTCCAATATTCTTCAAGGGTTGTGGAGAAGAAAGCCAACATTCTCAATCTGTCTAAGTGGCTCCAAACACTAGTTTCTCAAGCATACCCAGCCTCTAATCCTATTCTCAATAGTTCGAAGACCAACCACTGCATACCGTAGTAAAACAACAGTTCATAGCTCTGTGAAGGAGGTGAAGACAACAGGGTGACAAACCCAAATGACAAGGTGAACACAGCTTAGGTCAAACACGACGATTCAGAGTTTTTCTTAGCCCTAGTGTAGCCAAAACAAATTAGCAATAACCCAACAAGGTACTTGCATACACAGCAACCCAGAACTAGGGTAATTCAACAACAGCCCCAATCATATAAGGAAATGGCGGTAGCATTACAAGGTCTGCAAAAAAGGAAAGAAACCAGATTCCCAACACTGAGCCCACATCACACGATCCTTCATGCAATTGCTGGAGAAAATTACATAGACCAGAATATGGAAAAAGGAATAGACTCCCAATTTAGGCGTGAGGGAAAAAGACACAGCCAATAGTCACAGTTCAGCGTTGAACCACAGGTAAAAACCACATCAATATTCGACAAATGCCACATTGTAAAGGAAAACATAGTCAACAATGCATGGAGGAGACTGCAACCAACATTCAGTGAGGGAACCGCCGCAGTCTTCAACTCACGATCCACTATGAAGGATTGAACAATACCCAGTTTAATAATGTGTGGAGGAAAGAAAATGGTTCTCTGCATGGATGGAAGGAACACAACCACAGACCGACAAATATGTGAGATAGGGAAGGCAAACCCCCAAACAATGGAATGTGGATTCTTTTAACTTATTCCACGTGAAAGTGAATGAACAGCCATGATTAGGATAGTGGACATGCCAAATGATGCGTCGTGGAGAGAGTGTGAGCGTAGTGGTATTTCTGCTAGCAAATCATTGCCCCGACTAACAACAGAATAACTAAGGTGGTGGACACATGGAAAACTCCTAGTGGCCCCCACAGGTTAGAAAAACCCCCTTAACCTTAGGAATCATGCCCTTTTCATTTAATGTTGCACAGTTGTAGCTATCTATAGGTTTATTTTAAATTGATGTGCATACTTACATGATGTCAAAACTATAGTGTGCTAGATAGCACGATGTGCCATCGACAACGATCCCTATTGTCAAAACATAACACGACTGAATCGATGGTGGGGCTTTTTCCTTTAGCTCCACACCATGATTTATTACAATATATACATCATGTACCTTTTAATGCAAACGGGGTCAAAACTGGGGCATTACAATCCCCTCCCCCTTGGAATAACACCGTCCTCAGTGTTCTAATTCATAGGACTACATATACAATTTGCACATCAAAATTTCAAAATTTTGCAAATCTGTCCCCTGTTCAGTTATTTACTTTGAACGTTTCGGACCAAGCCCCTCAGCTTCCATGTACTTCTCTTGTTGTTTCTCAGCTCTTGGCTTATCCCAAAGTATAGGAACTTTGTGGCTGCTACCCTCTTTATGTTCCCTCATTGGGCAGTCTTGGCATAAATGATGTCCTCCGCATTCCCAGCATTTTGCTAGCTGCCTCATCTTTCCCTGCTCAATTTCCTTTGAGTCTTCATGCCTAGACCGTTTCTTAATGGATCGCTTGGACGAATGTCCCATCATTGATCCACTTTCCTTACCTTTACAGATTGCTCCTAGAAGGCTTTTGACCTCCTTTTGTAAACCAATAGAGTCTTGCAAAATCTGGTGGTTCGTCTCATTCTACCTTTTTTGTATCTTGAGCATCTCTCCAAGATTCTCTTAGGTCCTTGCAATTATTTGGAGGAGACTTCCAGCCAATTCCAACAACTTTTGGT
>LPNX010778604.1:0-10325 GCA_001517045.1 Pseudotsuga menziesii | reverse complement strand
CATATAATCAAAAGGCAAGAGAGAGGAGCAAGAGTTTTTTCCCTCTTTGTTTTGTTCCATTCTGGAATCCACACCACCGCTGTGGCTTTTCATGCTCTCAGCCTCTTTCACTTCACCATGAATGCTGGACCAATCCCTCTTGGTCATGACACTTAGTGTTTCTGGTCTATTTCAAATCTCTCAACCATGGAGCCTCCCCACATGGTTTGTCTCGGCTACTAGGAACTTCACAGTCTCACTAGAACCTTTTTCATTAATACTCATTCTGAGCTCTTCAGGACAGTCACATGTCCACATGCACCCCTAGGATCCTCTCATAGTCCTTGCTTCCATCGATACCTATATTCAGACATTGACTAAATTCACATGTTTAGTTTATTCTCATCAGTTTTTATCTCTTAAACAAGATCTCAAAACATCATAACCAAATCATATACACATGCATATTCATAAGCAAGAATTGTAAAATAATCCAATACTTATCTGTATTATGCATTTCCTCGTTGGTCCATAGGATCCTGCTTTGCTTTGCAAGCCTTGGGATTGCCTATGGACTTGGATGTTAGGTCAGCATGCATGCTGCTTCACAACATCCTTTTATATATATATATCAGGCACAGTCAAGCCAACCTTCAGTTGGGTTTATCAGACCATCAACAAATCGGCTGTACTTATATCAACAATACACTTAGATCAACAATCAATCATCAGCCAAGCCAACACCATTGGGTTTATCAGGTCATCAACAATAACACATGCACTTAAATCAATAATAAATGAACACTTCCCACATCACATAAGAGACCACTCCCTTCTCTGAGTTGACAGTCCCTCAGGAATGTCTCCTTCTTTGTTCTCTTTAGAGAGACCACTCCGTTCTCTGAGTTAACAATCCCTCAGAATGTCTCCTTCTCTATGCTCTTTAGAGAGACCACTCCCTTCTCTGAGTTAACAGTCCCTCGGGAATGTCTCCTTCTCTGTAGAAGGTAGGATGAGCTCAAGCCATTGTTCATTTAGTGTACAATACCAGAATACATTTGTTTAGCCTGGCAACACAAGCAATATAAGCATATTCGTTAGCGTTATTGCTCTAAAATTGTAACCATATTTCACACCATTCACTATCAAGTATTGAGACACCAAGAGTGCGTCCACTCCCTAGGGTGTAATAAATATTGAAAAACCATTCCATGTTCCGACATTAGGAAAGTGTGCACCCTTTTTCAGTGTATGCCATGTAGGCCCTATGCATACTCAAGCAATCTGCCATAACAGAAAAAAAATCAAAACATGCTCTACATATTGAATTTAACAATTTGACATGCGCATTCTTAGCTAGGGTCATAGAGCACTTATCCATTTGGGCAGGCAATATTCCTTCATTACGGAGGAATGGGGGCTCCCTTCTTTGAGTTGAAATACCCTTGGATTTCCATCCCAACTCCTTTTTTCATTTTGTATCCACACATGTCTTACTGACATAATCTATACCATCTCACTCACGTTTCTTACCAAACGTGTAGTGCAGATGAGACATTTTCCAAATGTCCAATGGAGTTTCACCCGAAACCCATTTCCAAAATAAGGGGAAAACCTTCCCATGAAGTTTGGCTCCTGTAGACCATCACACATGGTCTTCCTGTAGTGTGTACCCTTGGCACATTCATCAAATAGCCAAACATTCAGTCATTATCTGATAATACAATCCAAATTTGATTGTTCCATAACCAAGCAATGACATTAGCAATTAAATTCAATGAGAATTTGCAACTCTGTTTACTATAGAAATTGATTTGATTGGCAATGAGGTGATCCTCATTTGTGGGTCCCTTGCAAGCAGCATCACTATGCCCATTATAATTTCAGGCATACTAGCATAACATGAATACCCACGTACAATGCGTCCTCCTGACACAATCTTATGGAAGCCAATAGTGATTAGTAGTTGTCAGCAATTTCTCAGATCCGAAATTCACAAATTCAAATTTGACAACTCATTATGCATACAAACTATTTTCACAGCCATGAGACTCTTCTCATGAGGTTTGGCTCTTTCACATGGTGGATTCAGGCCCTTGTCATGGTCTTACTCTCATTTCCATGCTCCAAAAAATCTACCTGAAACCTGAACTTCAATCAACCAAACATTTGGTAAGTCTTGATGCATATAACCTTTTCATTGCTGCAACAATCACTGAAGCATTTTCAGAATTTATAAAATTCCAATGCTTCCAGCTATTAATCACATAAATATTACCAAACTTATTTACTTCACGCAATAATCATCATACTTTAAGTTACAAGGTATAGTCACATCATTTATGCAATTAAATGAAATGTTTAGATACTCTTTACTGCACAAGCGTATCATTTGTACCACCTTGCTCTTCCATAGAGCATTTCCGACAGCCAATTGATCCTGACTACCCTCTTCATGCACTTACTATCCTGCATTCATAACAGCTCTTGAAATGGTTCCATAATTGTCATCAATTCATAATTTCAGCCATTAGTCATTCATAATATCACATGCGCTATCTTAATGCATTCATGCAGTGCATCACAACATTTGCACCCATACTTAGGTAATCATTTACTCACACCCTTCATATGCATCCATTCAATGCATAACTAAAAGATTTATGAAATCTTTTAATGCATATCCACCCAATGCTACCTTGAATTGATTTAGGAATACTATGCATTCAAACATACCATGCATGGCCTAACCATGACTACTTCATATAGGATGCATTACTATAATCAAGATCATCAGTGCTTACATTCTTCGGGCTACTAAGCTCATAGCAACATAATACAAGCATAACATATTTCTATATGAAGGTAGTATAACATTCAAATATCCACATGGTATGAGATCTCTTACCTTTACCACTCCAGACAATTGTCATAATTAAACTCTTACCTTCATGGGTCCTACTTACACCCTTGACATTACCAGTTTGGTTGGTCCTTTGCAAAAGATTGCAAAATTTGCTCACCAGCTTTTGATTCTGGACTTGTTGCCTTATCCCTTTCTCCATATGATTGCTAGTCACATTTTCTAGAATCAGCAACATGTTCAGCCATGTTCATGTTGTCGTTGGTTTTTCCACTAATTCCAACATCAATGCGATAATCATCATTAGTGGTTCATTATAAACATATAATCCTCATTATTTTTACCAGCATGCAAGGCATATCCTCATAAATTTCATGTATAAAACTTATAAAATGTAGTTATAATCAGCAAGATAGGGTTTTAAGGAAACTTCCCTTTTTACGTCCCTCATCCTTGCATGGAAATCCTCTTCAACACAACAGCTGATTTGACTGCATGGTCTTGCTACCTCTAGGCATGCAATTTACTAGATTTGTCTAGTTGACAGCAACACCTTTCTCTTTCAGGCAATCACTTAGCACTTTTCTGATCCACACTCAGATTCTGGTGACTCTCCCTTATTCCCTGCTAGGTAATCTTTCCAACGCCTATCCATATGCTTCATTCTGACCCCAGGTGTGAAAACCACATCATTTCAAAAATGATGGAAAAACACACCACTGAATGTTGGGTCTGAAATGCGAACTCCATCCACCTAGGGTTTTCTTCCTTTTCAGTCCTAAAACTGCTAAGAACCCCAATGAGAAATTCACTACAAAGCCTACTAGAGCACTAGCTAGAACTGCTAAAAATTCCACTGGAAAACCCAATTTTCTTTCTCCCTATCGGGTCCCTTCCCAACTAAGTTTCCGATGCTTTGGTGGTCAAAATGCCTAGCTCATCGGTAGTCTGTTCCTTTATTTTTTTCTGGCATTTCGGTGGGAAACACGACTAGATTTTCGATTTGCATTGGCGAGAAAACCAACTGTTCATTGGGTCCTCTCCTTACTAATCTTCCAGCGTTTCGGCAGCTGAAACCTCTAATTTCTTCCATTGTATCGGCGAGTTGCTTGTCTACTGTTTCGAGTTTCATTAGTGATTCCTTGGTCTATTTTTGTCCGCAGTATCGGGTCCGTAATCGTCTATTTTTACGAACTTCATCGACGATAGCATAGACTAACCTGTTGCGTCAGTGGCTGGGTTCCCTATGCATCGAACGGTTAGTCCCTTCAGCTTCCGCAATGGCAGCCCACAATCAAACTATATCTTCCACAACTCACAACTTTGTCGGTGGTTGGAGCGACTCGGATTTTGCGACATCACTGCTCGGAGAACATCGAGTGATTAGTTATTTATATGGATGCAATGGTGGCCCACGATCTCTCTATGCCTTCCACAGCCACGAGTCTATCAGCGGTCGAAACAATGTCCATCGGTGGAATAGTCTACTAATAAGCCACAACAACGGACGTTCGATTAGCTAACTTTATCCGACGTAGCTCATCGGCAACTGAATCACCTAATCATCGACGATGTGATCAACTAACCATCACCGATGGCCAATGATTCTATGACTTAGAAAAAATTTCAAAATTTTTCTCTTTAGTCTTCTTTTCTACCGCTTCATCGACTCAACTGTCTCTTATTCTTCGTCAATGCAAAAACTTCCTCTACCTTCCGCCAATTCCGTCGGATCCATCTCCCCTATCCTTCGTCGATCAAAGCAACTACTTGTCGCTGCCATAGTTATTGTAACCATAATTCACTAACACCTCGGCATCAGCGAGTGGAAGACTAATGTATTGACGGAATAGTTCACTCAGCATCCGCAACGGAGGCTCATCATCTTCGATATTTTTCTGATCGACAGCCCAATCTGCTAATGATTTTCGATCGATGAACTAAAGCATAACCTGATCGGCATCGACAATCAGAACTTTTCCTGTCAGAAGACTAGTGCTCTAGGCTTCCGCAATGGTGAGCGCACGAACCACTATCGTCTTTCGATGGCCGATGATTTCGGGCCTTGGAGAAATTTTTTATCTTTCTTTACTGCGTCGGCGGTTGCAGGCTCTATCCATCGGAAGGATAGTCCTCTAGCTATCCATAACGACGACGCAAGATCATCTAATTCCTTCTGATTTTCATCGGTGATCTGCACAACTAACATCCTTCGATGGTGGACGAAGTCAACACTTAGAAAATTTTCAAAAATTCTATGCCATCGGAGGTTGGAGGCTCTATCCATCGGAAGGATAGTGGTATAGCCATCCACAACGACGGTGCTCAACCAGCTAAGAATCGATGATCCATCTGTCTAAGTGTTCCGATGTGCCGATGGGAAAAACACTTAGGAAATTGTCCAAATTTTCCTCCTTTGTCCCTAGTGCATCGGCCATTGGATCAACTATCTGTTGAGTGGCCTTCCCACTAAGTGCTCCACTGCATCGGAAGAACTTGTCACTAAGTTTTTCGATGAGTCGACATTCTGGCACTTAGAAATTTTTGTGAAATTTTCTTGTCTTCACCCATTTTTCTTGGTTTCTATTGGGAAATAAGCAACCTGCCTCTATTAACTGTTTATCATGGCCCTCTAAGGCCCAAGTGCTACAACATAATCTCTATCACTACATCTTCACGGCCCATTCAGTCCCATGTTGCAACCCTTAGCTCTGATACCATACTGTAACATCCCCGACCCTCTGACCAGCGAAGAGGACGCTACTATCACCAAACATACGAGCAAATAGCCCCATGAAGATGAACAGGCATATAGTGCTGAAATAAAAACTTGAAACATAAAACATGCTAAGATGCATAAACCTTCACATGCATAGTGAAAGAAAACATACATTCATTCAAACATACCACATGTTCATCATATTCATTATTCAGTCAATATAAATGCAGAGACAAAATAGTTAAGAATACTCATCTCAAAAAGGACTCATCCCGTAACAAGCTACGTCACTGCAACGTTCCACCCAACCATTGGCCAGTGTGTTCATCAATCTCTCAGCAACACTGCCACCCCCAAGCTGGGCATGATTCCTCAAGGAGTAAGGGTCAAAGCAGGCTTACATGTATCCAAGGTACACAAATCAGCCAAGCCCACACAATAGGGTTTAACAGGCTGTCAAGGAGTTAGGGAAGGCTAAATGCTAAGCTGGTGGCCTCAACAAAGAGCTAAGGATTCCTACACCAGAGCTAACCCTGACCTCTAAGACATCCACACACCCAACACCAGGAATCCATCCTTTCTCTGTTTCACAGTCCCTGAGGCCCTGACTTCCCTTTCCAATACTCTTCAAGGGTTGTGGAGAAGAAAGCCAACAGTCTCACTCTGTCTGAGTGGCTCCAAACACCAATTTATCAAGCATACCTAGCCTCTAATCCTATTCTCAATAGTCCAAAGACCAACCACTACATACCGCAGTAAAACAACAATTCATAGCTCTGTGAAGGAGGTGAAGAAAACAGGGTGACAACCCCAAACGACAAGGTGAACACAACTCAAAACGAACAAGATTATTTAGAGTTTTTCTTGGCCCTAGTGTGGCCAAAACAACTCAGCAATAACCCAACAAGGTACTTGTATACACAGCAACCCAAAACTAGGGTAAGTCAATAGCAGCCGCAATCATATAAGGAAATGGCAGCAGCATTACACGGTCTGCAAAAAGGGAAAGAATCCAGATTCCCAACACTGAGCCCACAGCACATGATCCTTCATGCAATCATTGGAGAAAATTACACAGACCAAAATATGGAAAAAGGAACAGACTCCCAATTCAAGCATGAGGGAAAAAGACACAGCCAACAGTCACAGTTTAGCGTTGAACCACAGGGAAAAACCACAACAATCTTTAGAAAATTCCACATTGTAAAGCAAAACACAGTCAACAATGCATGGAGGAGACTACAACCAGCATTCAGTGAGGGAACCATTGTAGTCTTCAGCTCACGATCCACTATGAAGGATGGAACAATACCTAGTCCAATAATGTGTGGAGGAAAGAAATTTGTTCTCTGCGTGGATGGAAGGAACACAACCATAGACTGGCAAATGCGTGAGAGAGGTAAGGAAAACCCCCAAAAAATGGAATGTGGATTCTTTTAACTCAACCCGTGTGAAGGTGAATGAATAGCCACGATCGGGATAGTGGACAGGCCAAATGATGCGGCGTGGAGAGAGTGTGAGCGTAGTGGTCTTTCTGCCAGCAAATCACTACCTTGACTAACAATGGAATAACTAAGGTGGTGGACACATGGCAAATTCCCAGTGGCCCCCACGGGTTAGACAACCCCCCATTAACCTTAGGAATCATGCCCTTTTCATTTACATTGCACCGTCGTAGCTGGATGTAGGTTTATTTTAAATTGATGTGCATACTTACATGATTCCAAAACTATAGTGTGCCAAATAGCACAATGTTCCATCAGCAACGATCCCTATTGCCGAAACATAACACGGCCGAATCGATGGTGGGGATTTTTCCTTTAGCTCCACACCACAATTTATTACAATATATACATCATGTACCTTTTAATGCAAATGGGGTCAAAACTGGGGCATTACAATTATACCCGAGCACCAATCGAACACAGTACCCTGTAAGCACTCCACTACCACCCTCATTTGTGTCTGAGTGGCAATATTTAATGATGAAAAATTACACAACTCGTACTATTGTACTTACCACTACCTGAAGTGGAAAGTTGGAAATATGAGCAATTGGGATGCATGATCCCTTCTTCTGACTCCCAGGCATGCAGTAGGTGTCCACATAATCTTGGAAACTCAAGGGGTCACCACCCCTTCCATTTCCTTTGAGGTTGAAAGGCATTCCCCTGCAAGACAACCCCGGGATGAAATATATGTCTTCTAAATCTATCTCCAAGATCTCACCTTAAAGATCAAAAGTTTCGAGGTCATGATCCCAATAGCTAATCAAATGTTCAAGCAAGGAGACATTGGTCCGCATTAGAGAAGTGCAAAAGAAATTTAGTAACCTGCATTGTCGTAATGCATTAAAATTGGGGGCATCACAGAGGGCATCGCAGTCCATATCCTCATGTTCTCGCTCCCTCCATTCCAAAACCATGGTTGAACCTACCCATATGGCCATTATTAAACATTAGAATCTATCAAATTCTTTTAGTTTTGGTCATTTTTTCCTATGTTACACAGTACATGCGACTGTCTTTTAGACAGGTCGCGTGTCACACGTGATTTACCTTTGGGAAGGTTGCGTGTACAACGCGTGTAGGCGATTGTATAAGTCACCTACCCTCGTGTACCACGCAACATCCCTAGGGAAGGCCCAAAACATGAAAATTTGCATGAAAATTAAAATTAAAACAGTTGGAATGCAAGAAAGGAGAAAGCTAACTAACCTGACACTTGCGGAATTTGATATCGTCCACCAATTTATCCGTATTGAGCAATCCAAGTTAGAGGTAAAATATTGCTAAATTGGGTAAAAACATGAAATGGTATGTTTTAATTCTATTTTTGAACTATATATAGGAAAAATTTCAATTTTTGGGTTTTTAACCTATAGCTTGAAAATTATTTCTATAATTGAACTAATACCATGTCCTTTTTCCTAATGCAACAAGTTTGAAGTCTTTTAAAAGTTGTTATCTACTCATATAGGGTAGGATTTGGGTCTTTCATATGTCATTATGCATCTATACCTTATCCGCTCTTAACCCTAGGATGACTTCTTTGACCACGGAATATGGTGTTTAACCATTTTTACCTTGCCTACATCATTTTTATTCTATGGATAAGGCCTTCCTTCCATGATTACCCTAGTTTAGAACACTTTGTCATCTTTTTCTACTCATGCCGCATTTCTCATAGGTTTAGGGGAGCCTTCTTAGCTATTTTCACGCAAAATTGAGCCTCATTTTGGTCTCTTTTTACAAGCTATCCATTTTTGTAAGGCTCCTTGTCCCTATGCAGTTTATTTAGGCCCAGGTCTAACTCCTCAAAATAGACTTGACTACTGAGTAAACTTGTCCATTCAGGCTCATTAAGAATATGTGAATGGGCATCCACAATGGTGGTAGGTTATCGCTTTTTCGGACCATGTGGAATAATATGAAACATGAACACTCTGTTTTCTTCATAATTGAGAAGAGTATTCTTAGGCATAGGTTTATCACTTTTCCAAACTTGAGGGACTAAATTTACGAAAAAGGAGTGCCCGGTATGAGCTTATTTTTCTCTTTTTTCGTGCTATGGACCTAAACATGAAAAATATTCTGTGTACTCTATGTCTTTGTCATGATCGTTAAACCCTAAAGAAAAAAGCATCGAGTTTACTATTGTAAGCCCCATTTCTCGTAATCAAATGGATATTTTTGAGTGATCTTGCCTTCCTTCACACTTGTAAAACTTAGGCTATATGCTGCTTTTGAAGGGGCGTTGGGTAGGTGGTAATTTAACCTTTTTTCAGAACTTCCTAGATAAGTACGAAAAAGGTACGTCTTACTTCTTCAAAAGCTAAGAGATTTCTTCTATGGTTTGTTTTAGACTTTTCCGACCTCAAGAGACTAAATTGGATGAAAAAGCACCTACTTGGAGTCTTCTCTGGAGTTTCCAGAATCCCTAAATATGAAAACAACAATGAGCATGTACTAGTTCAGGCTCATAAAATCCATGAATTAGTGACTTTATCAAGAATTATTCTCTCCCCTCTTCAATCTTGTCAAAAATGAAGAGAGACTTGAGTTGAATTTCCTAGACTCGTTAAAATTTAACAGGAAAGATAAGGAATAATTACTCTCTTTGGGTTTTAAACAGTGGAATCATGTCCTCCTTGAACATAGCACTCTCTAAACTTTTTGATACTCATGTTTTTAGTTTACACTTTCATCTCAGCTATCACTTCGAGTCTTTACTCCTCCACTTGTCCTTTATATTTGTAGAATCTGATCATGTCTTGTTGAAGCAGGGTCCCGCAGCTATAGAAGAAGCTGTTAGTTTTGGCGGAAAGATAAGTTTTGGCAGAAAGAAGTTAAGACAGAGCTACGACGCCGTAGCACATTTCCAGCTGGAGAGTAGAGCCGGAAACCATGACTTTTAAGATAGAAAAGTCAAGAAGGCAATGGTACCTGAGCAGCTGAGAAGAGAGAGCTCAACCACTGCATTGAAGGCAGCGGTGGAAGACAGGAGGGCTCAGCGACCCTCATCAGTGCCAGGCGAAGGAAAAGGAGCAATGAGGCTGAAGCATTGAAGGTGAAGGACAGAAAAGCGAAGCGGTGCATAGTACCCATGATCAGTGCCAGGAAGCATGGAAGACTGCAGAGAGCTGTGGTGTGATGGAAAGCGGCTACTGTTACGGAGAGAAATTCCTATGGATTGGGGTACCACAACAGACAGCTAGACTCCAGAAATCAATCTTCTCCAATATGCAATAGAAATAAACAATCT
>LPNX010778602.1:0-12865 GCA_001517045.1 Pseudotsuga menziesii | reverse complement strand
ACGTTGATTGTATCTAGGAAGCTTCTCTCAAACGAGAGTTAAGCACGAGGCCGCGTGGAGACTTGGACTAAGGAGATAACCCTCCGATTCCTTGTCAAAGTGTAGACCAAGGTTTTTGCACATCTGGGGATTCTATCTTAGATAGGGTTTCAGGATTTGCTACCCTGCCCATGCATACAAACCAGGCTTGCGACTGTCCCCCTAGGCTATCAATATAGTTAAGGTAGCCTTTAGTCTCTTTGACATCTAGGGTTCATACACAGGTACACCGGAAGGACATTTCTGGTTGACCTTGGATGGGCTTGGAAGGTAACCCTGGTAGAAAGTGTGGGAGGGTGATGGGTGATTCCTCCACTTGTGCCTAAGAACATCTATAGGGATGCCAAGTAACTGTATGTCAGCTTTCTTTTGGAAAGCGTATCTTATACCTATTTGTCTGTTTGGCTTTAGGAATTTTTTAGTGAGTGTTGTGTGGTTTGTCTATACTTAGTGTGCCTTTAGGTGTGTTCTTGGTACTTTTGGTTTCCTGTTGACCTCAGACTTTGTCTCCTTGTTTGAAACTATGGCTAACACCCCTTTGAACACCAACAAAGAGATCACCATGCTGGGAACTCCTTGTACTATTCCTCTCACGGGGAATGTTGGTGTTCCCTTGATGGCCACCCTGAATCTACCTGGATTCACCCTAGGGCTACCGGTGTGGTTGTTTTCCACTCCAAACCATCTTGAATGCTCCTGATGCTTCTCAATTAAGCTCCTTATATCAAGTGCATCAAAACACTACTTCCCCTTCACATGTAGTTGATTCTCCTCCTCCTTCTACTTCATGCGGTGAAAGTACTGATACTAGTAACTGGCAGTCTAAAAGGAGTAAAAGAAGGAGGAATAGGAAGAAGGCACATAAGCAAGGGGGCACCCATTCAACCTCTGCAAGTCAAGTTGAAAATCACCACCCAGACTCTATATTTCATGTTGGGGGCACCTATCCAACCTCTGTAGGTCATGTTGGATCTAAGCACTCAACCTCTGCAAGTCAAGTTGATCTTCACCATCCAGCCTCTATTGATCATGCTAGTGGGATCCTTCCAACCTTTCCAGGTCACATTGAATCCAGTCACTCAGCCTCTGTAGTTCATGCTGAGGGAACCCATTCAACCTCTGTTGTTCAAGTTGAACCTCCCCATCCAACCTCTACAAGTCATGTTAGATCCATCCACCCAGCCTCTGTGCTTCATGCGATCCTAACCATTCAACCTCTGTTGTTCATGTTGGTGGTGCCCATCCAACCTCTGCAGGTCATGTTGGATCTAGTCTCTTAGCCTTTGCAAGTCATGCTAGGGGTAGTCTCTCAGCCTCTGCAAGTCATACTGGGGGTAGTCTCTCAGCCTCTGTGGTTCATGCTGAAGACAATCCATCAGCCATTGTGAGTTATGTTGAAACTGTTGAAAAGACTACCCGTTCAAAACACAAGCCCAAGTTTCCTTGTAAGCTTTGTGAGGGAGACCACCTTACTTATAAATGCCCTTCTATTGCAGAGGTGTGGAGAGTTTGGTTTCATGGTCATCCCATTTTTGAACATTCTAAAGTCTCTCGACAACCAGCTTCTCTTAGTCAGGTTGGACCCAGTCACCCAGCCTCTGTAGTTCATGCTGGGGGCAAACTCTCAACCTCTGTAGGTCATGCTGAGAGCAAATAGTCATCCACTGCTAGTCATGTTGACACTGTTGAGAAAACTGGTTGTTTGAAGTGCAAACTTAAGTTCCCTTGTAAGCTATGTGAGGGAGATCATCTTACTCACCAATGCCCTACTATGGCAGAGGTGTGAAGAGTGTGGTCTGAGACTCAAGAATTTCCTTATCCTGAGCAACCTATAGTTTCTCAACAACCTATTCAACCTTTGGTTGATCAAGTGGTCGAACCAATCTCATATTTAGTCGATCCCACTCTTCTTTCAAAGAGTGATCCTGATGTGATTGAACCAATGTCATCTTTGGTCAATTCCACTCTCCCTTCAGAGAGTGAATTTCACGAAGCGGTTGAATTGATTTCAGTATCGATCAATCCGACTGTAGCTAGAGTTTGAGCCCTAGCTTGTACGAATGAGTACCTACTAAGGACAATGGATTTCTTAGTAGCATTTCAATGAAATATGAATTAAAAGCTATAACTTGAAGTAAAAAGATGCTAAACAATACTGAGAATTAAATCTAAACAAGTGCATTAAACAAAACGGTAACAAGTAAATAACATAAAACGAAAGCAGTAAATAGTAAATAATGATCTTTATTGATGTTACCTCCAATGTGGAGGTGGGTGAAGTCCGTTGCGTTGGTCCGATGTCGGTGGCTCCGAGCTTCAAGCTGCTTCTTCTCTTTCTCCAATGGTGGAAATGGGCCAAAAAGGGCTCTTACGGTGAAATTAGCTTCAATGGTGAGCTATGGTTTCACAAGCAATTTTGGCAGAGGCAGGATGCTTATGATTGTGGATGTGGAATAAGGGGTTTCCACCCCTTATTTATAATTGAAAACCATGCGGTTTTAGGGTTAGGGTTTCAGCTATTTAGGGTTTTTTCCTCATTTCCTCATTATTTTATATTTTTTATTCCTTTTTGGATATTTTTTCTTTTTTGGAGGAATTTTGGATATTTTTAGCTGAAAAGAAGGTTTTATGGCCTTTTGGAGGCATTTTAAGCCTTTTGGAGGCTTTTTGCATGGTTTTATGGGTTTTTGATGGCAATATGGTAGGAAAATGGACAAATGAGCCATGTAATGGGGCAGATGAGGCAGTGAACCATTTTTTGGTGATAACAGATTGCCCCCTGATGTGCGAGGGCAGGAGCTCATCGTATGGCCGATGGACATCATAAGTCATATTTGGTTTTCCTGGGGTGTGGAGAAGAGAAAGAACCAGCTGAAGTCTGGAACACCGATATCGAACCACCTGCAAGGACTGAAAAGTACATAACCTCAATAATGGATGAGGAATCATCTGATCATCTGAACGAGGCGGGCATTCCCATGCTCGTATCAGGATATAGCATAGTAAGAACAATGAGGCCAAAATATGGGGACCTTAACATATACATGTCCTCAAATATTGAATGAGGAAGAATCTCAATAGATGGACGAGGCGGGCATTCCCATGCTCGTATCAAGATACATAAAAATCACTTGTGAGGCCCAAAATGAAGGACCTATAGTAGATAATCACTGTGTATATCACGAGGGTCCGGAAGGGACACAAATCTGGAACATACTGCTGAGCTGACCATGTCTGAGCTGAAAAAACTGATACGCTGGAATGGCAGCAGTACTACTGAATGTGGTTCTGAAGGAACTGATGCACTGCTGGATCAGAGTGACAAGGGTCACACTCGTAATGGTACACTGATCTAGAACTGAACTGGGTACTCAAAGAAGCATAGAACTGAATGGCTTCCGAATACAATCGCCAACGCAACCCGGACATCCACGGAAACATATAACTAGGCGTTCCGAAGTGACTCACCAATGTGCTAGAGTCGGGGGAAATCCCGGGTCTTCGACACAGAATGGAAAGGATATACATCCTACGCGATTCTCAACGATGCGAATAAGGTACTGAAGTCGAGCATGTGAGAAACAACTATTCGGAGAGGCAATGATGAGTCCTCCCAAAATGGTCCGTAGGCACTCATCACAGATGGTGATGGGTCCAAGGCGCAGGGGCCTCTAGGTCTATCCTCTGGAATAGAGGGGTTGTCGTCGACAGAGGGAGACCTGCAACTATCAAGGCAATGATGTTTCCTTGATAGGAGTGCGAGGTAAAAAACCGAAATGTGATAGTACTGATGGCAGGATTGATAAACTGGGGTAAAAAACTGGGCAAGTAGAGTAGGTGGACTCAAACTTCTTTTGTTCAGAGTATGATGGTGGGGATGATCGGGCAGCATATGAAACTGACTAGTGGTAAAGGGATCATAGTGGTATAGGATCTGAGGGTGAATGGGCTGAGAGAGACGCAAGCTGTGGTAAAATGGTAGGAGACTACAGAATACTCTGAACAAAGGCGACCTGACTGGGGATGTTGCCGAGATGATCGATCATAGCGCCCAGAGGCGCGGGGGGACTGCTTCATGGGTTAGGGAACTTTGAAGAAGTGTGGATATAAAATGGTACTGTCCGGTGGATTTTACGAGCCCAGGACAGTTCATGCTCGTGGTTGCTTTCAATTTTAAGGAGTCTGAAAGCAAATAAGAAGACTCTGAAATGATGGAATGGTGCTGTCGTGTGGATTTTACGAGCCCACGACAGTTCATGCTCGTGGTTGCTTTCAATTTTAAGGAGTCTGAAAGCAAATAAGAAGACTCTGACTTGGTGGTCAGGCAAGGAGGAAGTGTACAATCAGGGGAGCATTTATGATGACCAGGACTGAGGGTGGGGTGGAACACTGGTGGGCCTCCTTGCGGGGTAAATGAATGGTGGAAAAATAACGAAACATTTTCAGTATGAGAGGAGTGGATCGCTCATGTAAAAAGTGTGAAACAATCTGATGATGACCGATGTGGCACGCAAATCGAGGCAGCAAAGTGTCAGGGACGTATTGTTGTAATTGTATCAAGTGAGAGCGAGAAATGATCTCAAGCATCATCACAAGCTCAGAAAAATGAATCCGGCGATATAAAAGGTGTTAAAAACGGAGAGCGGCCCAAGTGGCACGCAAACCGAGGCTGCTATGGGTGTCTAAAAAGTGGGAAAAAGATGATGTAGTCAAGAAGATGCAACGAGGTCACCATTGGGATGATCTCGTCGTGCTGATTCCAATGGTGGAAACGGTTCGGAAAAACGGATTCCGTATCGGTTCAGAATGGCCAAAACAAGAACAAAGTTGACGGACTACAAATAGTAAGTGGGCCCAATATGACACGTCATTTGTACTATTCGAGGTTGATTTGCGATCGGAGTGAACCAGAGCTTACGGGTGATTTCTGGATGATTTGACCGGCGGATTCGATATTCAGGAGAGCCAGGTATTCCGTTAAACTTACACCTGTTTTGTTTTTTGGGTTGGGAGGGTTGGTGGCCCCCCAGGGGAGTATGTCGTATGGTCCATAGGGGTGGACCGCGGGTGTAGTGGTCAAAACCGTAGCCTCCGACCACGAGTTTTGACTAGGACAGCCGCGGTCAGAGACCGTGACTGTTCGGCTTTGACAGCCGCGGTCTGGACCGCGACTGTCAAGCTTGACAGCTGCGGTCTGGACCGCGACTGTCGGGCTTGACAGCTGCGGTCTGGACCGCGACTGTCGGGCTTGATAGCCGTGGTATGGACTGCAACTATCGGGCTTGATAGTCGCGGTCTGGACCGCGACTGTCGGGTTTGACAGCCGCGGCCTGGACCGCGGCTGTCGGGCTTGACAGCCGCGGTCTGGACCGCGGCTGTTCTGGGTTATGGATGGGTGGGGCAGGTCTGTTATTTGGACATGAGCCTAATGAGACATCTTTGTGTGATTTGCAGGATGCCACGGGTGGTATGGCGGGAGAGGGAGATGCCATAGGACCTTGTGACGACCATCCGGGATGACCGTCGGGTGCGGAGTATGCTGGGGCTCTTCGGACTACTGAAGTTCGCGGAGATCCCGATGATACGGTCAGTAGGGTTGCTGCTGAACCGATTGATCGATTTCTGGGAGCCAGAGACACAGGCCTTTCGAGTTCAGGGAGAGAGGGTGGACCTCACCCTGATCGATGTTTATTTCTTGATGGGGTTGCCCTGCCTGGGGAGGGTAATAGACACACAGCCGCGGGTCTCTGCGGATCTGGATATAGATGACATAGCAGTGCGGTTCGACAGGGCGGACGCGAGGGTGCATAGGAATGCACTCCGGATTCAGGATTTACGGGAGCCAGCAGTTCGTGCGATGGCAGCCTGTGTGGTACGGATTTTGGGATCCCAGTCACCTGAAAAGGTGTCTGGGGGTCAGATGTAGATCGTAGAGCGAGTACTGGCTGGGACGTACTATGCGTGGGGCTAGATGTTCCTGATCTGCGTGCAGCGACAGCTGACCGCAGCGAAGGAAGCTGGCAAGGGATTCTGTTTTGGTTCCTTTCTAGTGGCATTCTTCATGGAGAGGGTGCCCACACTACGGTCGCGGGTGCCGGTCAGAGAGGGAGGCTTGAGGGAGCCTCGGATGATCCGGTGGGGAGAGATGATGTGTCGCCGGGGTGGCGGGGACGTTGGGCAGTATTTCACTTGGGAGCTGTATATGCAGTGGCTTCAGCTACCACTAGCGCTGGAGGACTATCCTTACAGAGACATGGACTATACAGGGGATCCAGATGCGCCACGGCCACCTGGACAGGCATGGGGTCCAGACGGTATGTATGATTTTAATTGTTTTGTCCAGTTTTTTATGTTATATATGATATATGGTTGATATATGGTAACTGACAACTGGGTGTTTGCAGATGTGGGCCCGAGGCCGCCACGAGATCATGTGCCCCGTAGAGGGGTTGTGGCCATGCCAACTCTACCTGGGTGAGGGGAGGTGCATCGGCGAGATGCGGATGGGGCACTGGAGTCTGTACGGGTGTTGCTAGGCCAGCTGCTGACGGGAGTGAGTGATGCGGGGTGGGAGGACCTTCCTTGAGATGTGATTCGGGATTGTAGGCGGGCGCCTCGGGATTTCAGAGGGATAGCGATCCGGGTGGCTCTCTTGGCGGAGAGGGCACGGGCACGGGCACCGAGGCTCAGGCGAGATGAGGACTTGTAAGAGGAGGAGCAGGGGGAGGAGTCAGAGGCTGCTGACACGGATAGTGATCCAGGATATGATTCCCACTAGGGAGAGCAGGGGACTCTCCCTGATTTTTTGTAGCTACGGCTTGTAGTATATGAGGGTGGATGGATGTATATATATTTTTTGTATAGCTGAGTATGGGGGTACTCAGGACATGTATAGCCCTGTAACATGTATATTTGTGGATATATATATATTTATGCACGTGGATGCACTTTTATGATGTTTTATCCTTGGCACGCACGTGGATGCGCTTTATGATGTTTTGATATGTTTGTTTTGCACGTGGATGCAAGTAGTCTAGGATGTTAGGCACGTGGATGCCCCTTGTGTATTTTTATTTGGTGTGACATGATCTAGGTATGTTTAGGCACGTGGATGCCCCTATGGATGCAAATGTGTTTTTATGGTTTATGTATGTAAGTGTTTATGCAATGCAGTTGTTTTGGTTTTTTATATGGTTGGATGAGATGCTATGATGCATGATGGAGATGTTATATGGTGTGATTGATATGCCAATCTAGGATGTTATTGGCCATTTGATCTGCGACACTATTTTGAGCTCCGGGGACATGCGTGAATGTGATGGATTCAAACTGTCGGCTCAGTTGTTTTGTACGCAGGAATTTTCTAAAGAGGCAAGGATCGCGCACCTGGTAGCAGTTGTTGAACTGGGAGACAAGTAGCTGTGAGTCTAAGAACACCTGAAGGTGACGTATGCCCATCTGGAGGGCAACAGTCAGGAGACCGGTCGCAGCATCATACTCTGCCTGGTTATTGGTAGCAGTGCCTATATATGTTCCGTCAAGGTGAATCAGTTCGTTGGAAGGGGAATACAAGACCCATGCGGCGGAAGCTAGATTGGGAGACCAGCGGCTTGCCCCATCAGCGTAGCCAATGTAACGAGGTGGAAGATGGTCCATCTGTGGGCATGCAAAGACGATGAATGTGAGATTACGATAAATAAAAGAAGGAGAGCAAACTGTACAATGCGGACAAAATGAGGTCGTGGCTTTAGTTATGGGTAAAAACGTTTAAGGTACAACCCATTACGGGGGTTGCGTAAAGGTTGGCCTTTCGAGTTGGCTAAAACGTATGCCCCCTTGCCTAGGCAAGTCTGCACAATGTAAGGGCCTTGCCACATGGATTCGAACTTTCCTTTACCTTTTTTTTCGTTGGCTTGGTCATAGGCGAGGACGACGTCCCCTTCGTGGAATGTTCGAGGGTGAACGTGCTTGTCATAACTGGCTTGGGAGCGGATTTTGGCAGCCTCGATGTTCTGGAGGGTGGCCCGACGATCTTCATCGGCTTGTTCGAGGGATAACAAACGGTGCTCAAGGGAGGAGGTATCGGGTAGAAGCTCAACGATGATGTGTAAGGCAGGTATCTGACAATCGATGGGGAGGACAGACTCTACACCGTGAACTACATGAAATGGGGTAAAACCGGTGGCGGTTTTGGTGGAGGTATGGTAAGCCCATAAGGCAGGGAATAGCATATTGTTCCAGTTGGACTTATGTCGATCAACAGTACATTGGAGTATGGTTTTGAGGATTTTATTAATAGCTTCGACTTCACCATTCCCTTGAGGGTAGTAAACTGAGGAAAACTGGTGTTGGAACTTAAGGAAAGTGGATAACTCACGCCATACGGAGTCTTCAAAGTGTGATCCATGGTCTGAGACTAACTGTTTCGGGACCCCGAATCGAGTGATGACATGGTTAAAAAAGAAATGGGCAGCAGTCTCAGTGGTGCAGTTGAAGGTGGGCATGGATTTCGCCAATTTGGTGAAGTAATCGACGGCAACTATTATGTACTTATGGCCAATCACAGATGTGGGTCTACACTCCATGAATTCGATGGCCCACTTACAAAAGGGACCAACAGTGACGACTGGGTGTAGCGGAGTAGGTGGTGTCCGGGCTTTGGGGGCAAAAAGTTGGCAGTTATGGCAATGCTTGACCGCAGTGATGCAGTCAGTGAAAAGTGTAGGCCAGAAGTATCCGACGCAGACAACCTTTTGGGCAGTGGCCATCCCTGAGAAATGGCCGCCGCAGGCACTACTATGACAATCATTAAGGACCTGTTCAGCTTCCTCGTGTGTAAGGCAACAACGAAGAATTGTGTCGATTCCCCACCGGTAAAGGACATCTCCGATGACGAGGTAGCGAGAGGCTTGATGACGGATACAACGATGTCCATTATGAGTGACGGTGGGTCGAAACTTTTGAGTGCGTAGGTATAACAAGATATCACCGTACCACGGGTCTTCGGACGAGATGGTGAACAAGTGATTATCGGCTAATTCCTCGGAGATAGGTGGGGCCGGGATGAAGGAAGGGAGATCAGCGATGAGCTGGGCAAGTGCAAGGGCTTTAGTGCTCTTAGGTGTTCGGAATGTGAGGTCATATTCTTGGAGGATAATGACCCATTTAGCCCACGACCTTGCAGGAGACGCCAGTTTAAGAGATATACCATGGGGTTAGAATCGGCGACAACTGTAGTATGACTAAGTAAAATGTAGTGTCTCAATTTTTGGGTGGAAAATACTACGGCTAAAGCTAGCCTCTCCTCATATGGGTAACGTAGGGGTGGGCCGGACAAGGTCTGGCTGACGTAGTAAATGACATGTTCTTGGCATGAGGTGTCTTCTTGAACCAAGACTCCGGACACAGCATGTTCAGATGCCGAAACGTAGAGGATAAAGTCCTGAGAGAAATCCGGAGGGGAGATCAAGGGGGCTTGTGTGAGAGATTTCTTGAGGTCTGCGAATGCAGCTTCGGCTTGTTCGTCCCAGACAAAGGGTACATGGGTACGGAGCAGGCGCAAGAAACCGTGAACGGTTGTGGTGTAATCAGGAACGAAGCGTCGAAGAAAATTGGATCGCCCTTGCAGAATTTGGAGTTGACGGAGCGTTCGAGGAGAGGGAAGGTCTAAGATGGCTTGGACTTTTAGAGGATCAATAGTAATTCCTTTCTGGGAAATAATGAAACCTAACAATCGGCCAGCTGGAACGCAAAAGACGCACTTGTGTGGGTTCAATCGGATCTGATACTTGCGACAACGCAGAAAAACTTGCCGAAGGTCATCTAGGTGGTCTGATCGTTTTCGGGAACGAGCTGTAAGGTCATCAAGGTAGACGAGCAAGATATTGACCAAATCATGAAAGCAATAGGTCATGGCCCGCTGGAATGTGGCACCAGCATTTTTTAGGCCGAAAGGCATGATGCGATAGGAAAAGGTGCCCCATGGGGTAGTAAAAGCGGTTTTGTACTGGTCTTCCTTTCGGATTTGGATCTGATTGTATCCAGAAAAACCGTCCATAAACGAAAGGACTTCATGCCCTGCACACGCATCAATGAGTTGGTCAATAAATGGCGTAGGGAAATTGTCTTTGGGACATGCACGGTTTAAGTCTCGGAAGTCAGTGCATACCCTAATGGTGCCTTGTTTCTTGTTGACAGGAACAGGGTTTGAAACCCAAGTGGTATAGGCAATAGGATAAATGAAACCTGCCGTGCGAAGCTTTTCAATCTCTGCTTTGACAGCTGGGAGTTTTGAGGGATGGATGGGACATTGTTTCTGACGAACGGGGGGGTACATCAGGCCATGTGTCAATGTCACTGCTCTATAATTGCAGGGTCAAGACCAGGCATTTCAGTATAGGACCAAGCAAAGACATCACGAAATTCTTTGAAGAGTGCTTTGCACTCTTCAACCTCCTGCTCAGTGCAAGATGCTCCTAAAGTGATGAGTTCGGGGGTGCCGCCGGGGGCAGCGATATCAATTTTAATGACAGGTGAGATGTTGGCCATGTTACCCTCTTCGAAGGCGTCAGGAGCAGGAATAAGGTCTTTGAACCAGTCGACCTTGGGGGGAAGGAAGTCTTTGGATTCGACTGCAAATTGGGTAGCAGTGTTAGAGGAAGGTTCATCTGGGAGGAAGTATGAATGATGGTGCATGTCATCCCAAGGATAATCCAGGGCAGTGAGAGCTTCGAGAATTTTCTCATCCGTACGGAATGTTTGGCTTGTTAAATCGATTGACGGGGGTGTAGTGACGGAAGAGATCATATATATGGTATTAATCTTTTTGGAAGAGGAAGAGTCCGGGGGGTGGATCTCCACAATGGTGGGTGACGTCGTTTCAAGAGATAAATGGTGCATCTCGAAAAGAATGGGATTGACCTTTCCGAAAGGGGGAGAGACCGGGAAATCGATTTCTTTAATGGTGAGGCGTGCCATCTCGAGATCCAGATTGTTTATCTCAAAGAGAGTGGTATTAACCTCTGTGGAAGGGGGAGAGACCGGGGAATGGATTTCCTCAATAATGAGTGGTGCCATCTCAGGTTCCGGATTGTTCATATCAAAGAGAGCTAGCCTGTACTCGGAGAGATCGGGACAGTGATGGGATTAATGCCCGTAAACATCGCATAAGGCACAAGAGTGGTTAGTGCGCAGGGATTTATCGCGAGGTTGAGGGGTTGGATCTAGATGGACAACCGGGATGGTGGGGTCATCGTCGAGCATTTGCATGTACTCCTTTAATGCTGGTAACTGAGGACATAGGTGAGTCGCATGGCCCAACTCATCGCATAGCGCGCATTTGGGAGGAGCACAAAACACAGGGGGGTTTTTGACTGTCTTAGCGGGTGGGACAGCAGTGTAAGGTTGGGGGCCTCTGCCCCCAGTGGGTTTGGGAAGAAGAGGGGGGGGTTTCGCGGAGGATGACGGGGTAGCGACACTGGGAGGTGGTTGACTAGTAGTGATGATGGGTTGCACTGGTTGCAAGACGACATCTGGTGTTGGGGGACGAACGGGAGGCGAAAGATACCAAACGGGTAATCCTAAGGTTAAACTAGGGAGGTTGAGGGTAGCCATGACCGGGGTGCTAGAAACTCCTGACGAAGGGAAGAGGAAAGGAATGGTATGAATGGGTGTAGCACCAATGTGACTAGGTACCAAAGGGGGTTTAGGCAACAAAGGTGTTTGATTAGTAGGAGTCCTCGTGATGTGGGACAGGGTACATAGGTCGGACACTTCAGTGGTAGGAGACGGGGGTGGAATAGATGGGAAGGTTGAGATCATTGGTGCATCTGAGTAAACGCCGGGACCCACTGAAGACACGGATGAGGTGGTGGCATCCGAAATAGGTTGTTCAACCATGGGGAGCACGGGCCCTATAGAAGAAACGACCGTGTTGGTGGCACCTGAGATAGGTTGTTCCACCATGGGAAGAACATTTTCCGGCGCCGCAGGGGCATTGGGATCGTGGTAAGTAAGTTGGTCAAGCGTAACTACGCGTCCCTCATGGGGGTACATCATGATACGAAAAACGGTAGAAGCGGATGCTCGCATGGCATACATGTAGCTGCGGCCAAGTAAAAGGTTATAATCAAGCTGGGCATTGATAACCTCGATGTTGATTAGGACGGTTTTGCCAGCCAGCTGGAGGGGGACATTGGTCAATAGGCCTTGTGGTTGAGCTGAACGGCCGTCATAGGATCGCAACGCAGTAGAGGACTGCTGGAGAGGGGGGGATCCCATTTTCTGCCAGATGGAGATGGGCATGACACATGTAGAGGCACCTTCATCAATAATGCATCGATGGACGACAAAATTCCGAATAGAAACCGAAACTTGGAATGATAAATTGGAAGGCAGGCGGGGTTCGGATTGGTCCAAATCAAATGCCATTAACTGTGAATTAGTTGGATCGATAGCTCCAATGGCTGAGAGTCAAGTCTTACGCTGCGAAGGGCAGTTTTTCAAGACTTCTAATGCAGACATGGCTGCGGGGGATTGGGCTAAATCATCGACAATGTTGTAGTTAGACGCAGCCCACGCATTGGGGTTGTTGTTGATACGGCGAAGTGGGAAACGGGCTATTTTGGGAGCTCCATCTAGTGGAGGTGGAGGTATACGTAACGCCTGATTAGTGGGATGAGCGTTAGCGGGGTTATTGGCAGGAGGGGCTTCCGGGGTGGTGCCATATTGGTTCTGCTGAGTCTGGAGGTTGACCTCATCGGAGGACATCATCAACAGATGGTGGGTACCTGAGTCAAATATGGGTTGATCAGGAGCCGCGTAAGTG
>LPNX010778591.1:87911-107703 GCA_001517045.1 Pseudotsuga menziesii | reverse complement strand
CTCTTTGACTAAATCACACACATAGAAGCTTGAGCTTCAACACAATTCTTTCTTCACTCTCTGCTATCCTGTGAGCTCTCTCTCACTCTCTATTGTGTCTATCTTGATTTACAATTTTCTTCTTCTATTTATAGGAAACCTGGAAATTTCTTCTACATGAATCGACTGAATCACCATTAAAGACTGTAATAACTATCCACCTAACAACTTAGCTTCAGAAATTAATTCGACTGGTTTAGATTGCCGAATCATGGACTCTTCCCTCTTGTCAGAATGACCGACAAGATCTGGATTAATACTGACTCTGATAGAGTCAGCTGAGATCAGATACGGATCTGTGAGTAATTACCTTTTCCAACACTCCCGCTTAATTATGAGCATATGGGGATTTTTGTTTTTTAAAAAAATTTACAAAATGTTTCAGAGCTTAAACATGCTTTGTTCATGATAGATTTCATTGTGCAAAACTTGTCATTCCAATATAACTACGCCGCTACTGGAATGTGTCCTTTGCCAATGCTTTTGTAAAGATGTCTGCAAGTTGATCTTCAGACCTGCAAAATTTGAAACAAATTTCCTTGTTGTTCACCAAATCTCTTATGAAATGAAACCTTGTGTCGATGTGCTTGGTTCTCTTGTGGAACACATGATTCTTTGATAATGGAATGGCTGAATTGTTTTCATAGAAGACGGTTGTCGGTTCTTGATGGTTCTGTGATAGTTCTTTTAACACTCGCCTCATCTAGATAGCTTGACATGGAACACTTGTCGCTAGAACATACTCTGCTTCTACTGAAGATAGAGTTACTATGGGTTGTTTCTTTGAAGTCCATGAAACAACACCTGTACCAAAATTAAATGTGTACCCAGATGTGCTCTTCTTGTCATCTATGCTGCCTCCATTTTCACTGCCAGTGTAGCCAATGAGCTTAAATTTTTTTGAGGTTGAATACATAATTCCAAGGTCTTTTATGCCACTTACATACCTCATAATTCTTTTACCTGCTTACCAATCTGATTCTTTTGGTGACTCCATGAACCTTGAGATCAGACTTAGTCCATACATAATGTCTGGTCTTGTCGCTGTCAAATACATAAGGCTTCCAACAAGCCTTTTGAACAACGTAGGATCTACAGTTGATCCTTCATCATCCTTGCTCAATTTTAAACCTGTTATTAATGGTGTTGGGGCTGTCTTGCAATTAGACAGGTTAAATATTTTTAAAACTTCACTTGCATACTTAGACTGTGATATAAAAATACCACTTTCATACTGTTGAACTTCAATGCCCAGAAAAATTTTCATAAGCCCCATATCAGTCATTTCAAATTCACTTTCCATGACTGCTTTAAATTCTTCTATGCCAAAGTCACCAGTAAATATTAAATCATCTACATACAAGCAGACAATTAGCATCTTACCTTGCTCATTCACTTTGGTGTACAATCTCGATTCACTTTCACTTTTGTGAAATCCATTTTCAGCAAGATAGGAATCAATCCGACTGTACCAAGATCTAGGAGCTTCCTTCAAACCATAGAGTTCCTTTTTCAACCTGTACACTTTATGCTCTTGAACTGGAACTTCATAGCCTTGTGGTTGTTCCACATATACTTCCTCTTATAAATAACCATTTAAAAATTTTGACTTAACATCCATTTGATAAACATTGCATTTGTTTTTAACAGCAATGGCCAAGACTGTTCTGACATCCAGGCATGCAACAGGTGCAAATGTTTTATTGAATTCTATGCAGGGTTGCTATGTGAACCCTCTTGCTACCATTCTTTCCTTGTGCTTCTGCACATTCCCATCAGCATCTTGCTTTGTCTTGTAAATCCATTTGACACTGATTACATCTTTGTATTTTGGTACATCAACCAGTTCCCATGTCTCGTTCTTCTCAATGCATTCTATTTCTTCATCCATGGCTTGTGCCCGTACTTCTTCTTCAACAACTTCTTCAAATGTTAGTGGATCATATATAGGAGAAAATAATGCAAAGAGAGAGAATGAATTTGGTGTACCAGCTTCATATATCTCATGCATAATTCTTATCTTCACCCGTTCTATCGATGTCGATCTCGACAAAATGCTTGATGGAGTCTACTGTCCTCTTGGTGTGCTTATCAGTGTAGCTTGAGTTTCTACTTGTGTCGAAGGTCCTTGTGATGAACCATGTCATGGTGTCATGGGAGTCCATAGTGCTGCAACCGGTTGACTTACATGTGGTGTTTGAACCACTTCCTCTTCCATATCATCATTGTCGACATTCGACACGATCTTGACATTTATGTCGACAGTTCCATCCCATGATTCATTCTCGACAAATTGAACATCTTGACTAATTATCACTTTCCTTGTGACAGGATCATACAACTTGTATGCTTTTGTGTCTTCAAAATAACCGACAAAAATACATTTATGTCCCTTCTTGTCGAGCTTCTTTCTTAGCTCATCTGGAACATGAGCATATGCAACACAACAATTTTTTTTTAAATGTGAAACACTATGATTCATACCTTTCCATGCTTCTTGATGAACTTTATTATTCACACTCTTTTTCAGACACCGGTTCATAATGTATACAGCAGTTGCGACTGCTTCACCCCAATATTCATTTGGAAAATGCTTGGCTGCCAACATGCTATGCACCATCTCCATGATGGTTCTATTCTTTCTTTTGGAAATATCGTTCTACTGAGGTGTATACCATGCAGTGAATTGATTCTGTATGCCATGGGTCTTGCAAAAATTTATAAATTCATTCGAAACATATTCACCTCCTCTGTCGGTCCTTAAGATCTTGATGCATTTTCCATTCTGATTCTCCACGAGTGCCTTGAACTGCTGAAAATAGCTAAATGCATCAGATTTATGTTTCAGAAAATATACCCATGTTTTCCTTGAGTAGTCATCAATAAAATTTAGAAAATAATTTCATCCACCAATGGATGATGTCTGCATTGTACCACAAATATAAGAGTGCACAATTTCAAGTGGTGTGCGTGCTCTATATGACTTTCCAACTGGAAAAATCTCTCTGTGATACTTGCCAAAAATGTAGCCTTCACAAAACCTTTATGGTCTATCGATCAAAGGTAATCCTTTCACCATATTATTTGTGAGCAGTAACTTCATCCCACCAAAATTCATATATCCAAATCTGAAATGCCATAGCGAAGATTCATCTTTAACTTCTATTTGAAATGCATCATGCAAATTAGCACTGCCATTTTCTTTCTTGTCGAGGGGCTTGACTGTTTCTTTACTTTCTTCCTTGAATGCAGCTCTTGTATTTGTCTTCCCTTTCATGTTGGGAACTATCCTCAATGGAAACAAGCGTTTGCTTGTCATTGGCACTTTTGCTATCAGCTGGTCGCTTGGACGCTTGTCTTTAATCACACAACGATCATCTTCTATGTAGACTCTGTAGCCTTTTTGTATAAGATATCCAATGCTAAACAAATTATGTTTCAAAACTTCAACATGATAGACATCAGGGATATACTTACTCTCCCCCTGTTTGGTTAGAAAATCAAGAGTGCCTTTTCCTAAAAAAGTAACTTGGACATTGTTTCCAAGTGTAACATCAGTTTGAAATGAATTATCTAGACTGGAAAACAAATTTAAATTACCAATCATATGATTGCTGCAACCTGAATCTAACTACCATATGTCATGTGGACTTTCTTGAAAAACATTGCATTCAATTGGAGATGTCAATGCCATTAACATTGCACTTGTCAGAGTGCTGGTGTAGGTTGACTGATTTGGGATTTTCCTTCCTTGGTCATATTTTTTCTTCCCACATTCATATGCATAATGACCAAATTTATTACGGTAATGACATTGAATTTTTGATTTATCAAACCTCTATCCACTTAGCTGACTTGGATTCTAATACTCTCCTCTACCACTGACATTTGCAGGACTTTTGTCTCATCCTCCTCTTGAATAACTTCTTCCTTTGCCTCTAGAGTTGTTTCTTCCCCTCCCTCTACCACAGCTTATGGATGATTGTGTTGTGAATGCACCTTCCAATGATGTTTGTGTTCTGCTAAGTCTGTCTTCATTGATTGATGAGTGAAGCTTGCAACTCATCAATGGTAAATGTCGACATGTCTGTGTGTTCTTCTAAGGTCACAACCAAGTTTTCAAATATTGGGGGAATACTTCTGAGAATTTTTTCAACAACCATTTGGTCTTCTATGTCTTCTCCATGAGATTTCAGTTGGTTTAAAAAACCAACAACTCTAGTGTAGAATGTGTCTATAGTCTCTGAATCTTTCATGGACAGAGATTCAAAATCTCTTCTGAGAATCTATAGATTGCATGTCCTTACCTTATCCAACCTTGATAGGTGGTTCCCAATGTATCCCATTCCTACTTAGAATTAATTTTTTCTGCTACTCTTGGGAGTATGCTTTCATGCATGGCTTGATGTATGTAGAACAGAACTTTTCCATATTTCTTCCTCTTTTCCCTCAGGACATCTTTCTCAACTTGTGTGAGATTGTTATATGCTATCATGTCTGATGGTTCTTCATAACCATGCTGGACTATCTCCCAGACATCTTGACCTTTGAACAAAGCCTTCATAGTTAGAGACCAATATTCATCATTCTTTTCTATAAAAATTGGATTTTGCAATGAAGCAGAAGTGGAAGCCATTTTTAATTTTTAATTATCTTTCCTTAGAAAATTACGTTTCCACTTTTTAAGACAAGATTTTTTTTATAAAACTTTCTCTGATACCAGTTAGCCAAAACCGAGCCGACTAAACTTGATTTTACTGCTCAATTATATTAAAATAAAGATTTTAATTTCACTTTCACATCGACCTATTTTTATATTTTTTACTTGTCGGGTGAAACTTGTCTAACTCCCAACTAGACAGGTTTATAAAATTTGGTCGGCCTTTTAGACCCGACTAATTTACTTCAACAACTTCTTACTTGTTGGTTCTACCGACGGTTACTTCTACCACTTGTCGATAACTTCACTTCGACCACTCCTCGATTGAACTCTTCAACCACTATTTTGTTACTTCACTTCGACCACTAGTCGGCTGACCTCTTTGACCACTAGCCGGTTTTACTCGACCGGTTTACTTGGACTCACTTAATCTAGTTTGGTTTTAGTCAGAGTTTACAGAGTATGTTTCTTAGTCTAAAAGACTTAATAAATTACAAATATTTTTCACCTATGAGTAAGATGAAGTAAAAACCGACATATTAACAATTCAACATAACTTATAAAAACATATACCCAAATATTTAGGAAGACTTGAGTCGACCACTTTCCTGTAAACCTGGAACTTTCATGTAGTGAGAAATTTATGGGTTCTTGTTCTTTCACTCAACCGTAATTATAAACAACATTTACACGAGTAAATCTGGAAAGAATGTGTGGCCAAATAAACATACATTCAACCATAAACTATTTCATATATATATTATCCGAAAATAACAAAGGTACTACAAACTTGTCGATCCAAACTTGTTGTCTCACTGACTAATCCTTTTACAAAGCTTCGTGACTGAATCACACACACAAAATCTTGAGCTTCGACACAATTATTTCTTCACTCTCTACTATCCTCTGTGATCTCTCTCGCTCTCTATTGTGTCTAACTTGATTTACAATTTTCTTCTTTTATTTAGAGGAAACCAAGAAATTGCTTCTATGTGAATTGACTGACACACCATTAAAGTCTGTAATAACTATCTACCTAACAACTTAGCTTCAGAAATCAATTTGACTAGTTTAGATTGCCAAATCGTGGACTCTTCCCTCTTTTCAGAATGACCGACAAGATCTGGACTGATACTGACTCTGACAGAGTCGGCTGAGATCAGATACGGATTTGCGAGTAATAACTTTTTCCAACAATAATCCCGCCGACATGGAGGATGTCCTCCGATATCAAGAAGTGATCTAGTAACTTGGCTATGTGATGAATCCCTCCTCTACGATTGTTTTTGGTGAAAAATCCAAAGGAAGGATGGAAATCCACAAGTTTTGAGCCATTGATAGTAGCCTTAAAGAGTTGGTCCTCGGCTGAAATGAATTTCAATCCTCCTTTATTTTCACCAAGAGAGGTGATCATGTTGAAATCACCTCCTAGGATGAGAGGGAAGTCTTGATGCCGCAAGGAGAACTAGTTCATGAAGTGCAAAATCTTTAGCTTGAGATATGGAGGTTAGGGGCTGTAGACGTTGAGAAGGTGTCCATGGATATGGGATCCAAGAATGTGGAAGGAAGCAACGATTGCATGGTCACAAGTTGATGAGTCACTGAGAGAAATATTAGCTAGGTTATAGGCAATGGCGATACCTCCAACCGCCCTAGTGGCATCAATCGCTTTGGTTTGGCATCCTTTCCATTTTTTTTTCCATTATCAGGTGGACTATTTCATAGGAAAAGTTTGTTTCCTGAATGAATAGAATGACATGCTTATCTTATTGGATTTTCCTTTTCAACATTTTTTTTTGGTGAGACCGTTAAGTTCTCTAACATTCTAACATTCCAGGAGATGATCTTCATTGAGTACCAGGGGATGAGGAGGGGAAAAATTCTGTTAATTAGGTGTATTGCCTTAATTCCACCAACTGGGTGCCCAACACATTTATCCTTTGCATAGTTGATTTTCTCCCTCTTTTTTTACATTCCCGAATGAGGTTTTGCTTTTCCTTTAGCTGAAGGTTGAGTACACCAAGTTTGTTTTGATCTTTGCTAAGGATTCTTTGAGAAGCTGGATTTCGTAGGATAGAATGTATTTGGAATATTTTTTAGTGCATGTGTCTTCTAACCCAAGGAGGTCGAGGTCCCCCAGTTCTATCTCTGGCATCTCTTCATCCATGGGGATTCCAAATCCATGATCAATAGGAGTGGGAAGGGGGTTAGCTTCGGGATGAGAGGTCATAGTAAGCAGATCTGATGTTCTTGTTTCTCTGGACTGAGAGGGATGTGAAAACATACCTAGGTGTGCTTGATGAAAACGAGGTAGTAGATAGGAATGTTTTTCTTGAAATGATTTGATCTTAACAAACATTAATAACTACCACCATCATCATTATAATTACTTTTGTAATTTAAATATTGAAAAAATACAATAAATATATTTATATATATATAAGTACCACCATCATCATTATAATTAATTTTGTAATTTAAATATTAAAAAAATACAAAAAATTATATATAGATTTAACATAATTATAATTATAATAATAAAAAATTAAAATAGTAATTTAATAAAAAAACTAATCAATATGTCGAGTTGAAAATATTAATGGATTGATTTTAAAAAAATATAATATAACCTCAAAGACTTACCATGATTTAAATGATTACTTGTTTTCATGTTTAGTAAATTTGTGTTATCAAAGTCTTCACTAAACACTAAACAACCAAAACAAAAACAAAAAGATTGATGTAAATTTTTTTATTATTAGTCAATTTTATAAAAAGGAGTCAGTTTCGGCTAGTTCACTCTCAAATAAAGTATGGATTTCGTAAACATTGAAAATCCAGCATATTAACTTTAAGTGAAGGACATTTCTAACCAAACAAACAAAATCCTATAAAAATAAAAATAATAATGTTAATTTTTTATTTTATTAATGCATTAATTTATAAAATTGATCTATAATATTTTGGACAATAAAAAATGAGATTTTATAATGGTTAAAACTGTTCAAAATAATAAATAATAATAATATTATAATGGTTAAAACTGTTCAAAATAATAAATAATAATAAATAATAATGGTTAAATGGTTAAAACTGTTCAAAATAATAAATAATAAATAATAATGGTTAAAACTGTTCTAGATGTTATAATGGTTAAAACTGTTTGAGATGTTATAATGGTTAAAACTGTTCAAAATAATAAATAATAATAATATTTTTGTTTTTACATATATTTTAACTCGTGTAATTACACATACATGTAATTGATTAGATTGTGTAAGTATGCATTCTAACACGTCATTTTTAAAAAATTCAAAAATAATAAATAATAAATTTGATTGGATTATGTAGATATGCATTATAACCCATCATTGTTAGAACTTTCAAGAATAATATATTGTAATTGTTATTTATAGAGTAGAAAGAAAACATCTATTTACATTTACTTATATTTTAACATATGTAATTTTATATGCATACATTTATGATTAGATTATGTAGGTATGCAATCTAACTAGTCGCCATTGGAACTTTCAACAAGAAGTGTGGTTGGAAGGCAGTAAGTCCCTGCCTTCAGAAACATTGATTTACCATGAACTTATACAAAGTCATATGAAGTTCTAGTTATAGAGCCTTTAGTTCCAAAGATAGTATCAAACACATAGTCGATTACAGTTACAAACCCCCCAATTTTGCAGGCGAAACTCCATACTATTCCCACCTCAAATGTTGTCTCTCTGAAAGAATGAAATACAACTACTGGATGTTGGTTCACAGGTGAGGTCACCTTGATTGTAGTCTCTATGAAATAATGAAATGCAACAATTGAATGTTGGTTCACTCGTGACTTCGACTTAGCTTTGACTTGTAACATACCCAGAAAAAGGTGGAAAGGATTTATTAAAAACATGTAGTGTATGAGATATCGTTGGATCTACTCTTGGCGGATTGCGTATTGGTATTAACTAACTATTCATTTCCTTAAAGAAGATGGTTAGGGTTAACATTGAGAGGTATTTCATTATGGAATTAACTAACTATTCATTTCCTTAAAGAAAGATATTAGGGATGTTAGGATTTATAATTCTACCTTGACCAAACTGTCTATTAGATTATTTTAGCCTAACTTAGGAGTCTTTTACTAAATTATTGGGTCCGCTAGTAACATTGGATCCACCTGGCCTAATGGGGCCACATGTACCAGTCACTAGAGTGTGGGGAATACCGATAGAGGCTAACTGATACTAGTTGCACTTGCATGCATCACTTTAGCACCTCCTAGGCCAATCCCTACATTTTAGGAGCCACTGAGAGTCCCAACACCAACCTCCTTTAGTTGTTGGGAGTTGGTAACTAGTTAATCTTAGTTACTCTTCAGTTGCATTTATTTATTTCTACTCCATTTCAGTTAGCGCTAGTTATACATGGCTGCATGTGGGAAGGCTCTACTTCTCACCTACCACTACAATCAGACTGATTTAACTGATTATAACATATGGATTGACTTAATTAGACATATGGATTTAACCACTTGGACTTCGATACTGATTTAGACATATTTAGTTATCCATGAATTTAGATACAGTCACATCCAGTTGGTAGATTCAAATTCATCCCCAATGATTCAAATTCTTCCTTATGTAACACTATTGTAACACCGGATTATGTAATGAAGATAATATTGTAATTCTTTGAGCAATACTTGTATGTTTCCTGCGAGATTTGATTTGTTTAGTTTGTATAAATCATTCATATTCACTGCATCAATAATTATGGACTCATTGCTTGATTATATAAATGACACAACAATTTCAACATGGTATCAGAGCCATTTCAAGCAAGCTTCAAGTATTTCTACTCTCCATTAAACACCAGAAGAAGCTGGGTTTCCAAAGAAGTCCCGCAAAGAGTGCCTTGCTTCATCTAAATTTATTCAGATTAGTGGTGTGGGCATGACAGGCCCTGGGAAAGTGTTCATGTCGAGAGGGAAGGCTTGATTCTAACATATTTCGAATGATTTTGGTTTTGCAGTGAAATTTCTATAGGTTCTACGTAGCTTGTGTGAAGAAATTGCCCTTTCCAATAGGAGAATTATGGATTCTCAACCTTCTACACCTCAGATACTAACACCCTTCAATTATGGATGATCCAGAAGAAGACATTTGAATCTCTATTTTGGAAAAAAAAATCTCCTTCCATTCTTTGCAAAAATTCTCCAATGATTCTTCTATTTTAAATTTTGTGCATAGTTTACCAGTGATTATTTCAGAAAATGAAGAGGAATTTGATTTATCTATCTCTAATGATATTTTTGGTGTGCAGATAAGTAATACCATAGATATTTATTATGTAATATCATATTTTAGGACTGATCCATTCACTCTCATTGATATAGAGCTTCTAGTAAATTCCAAAATGATTGCATGCATCAATTTTCAGAATTTTGAAGAAGGATAAAATTGTGCATCTAACATCTCGGTGGAGCACACTCTTGGATCTGATATGAACCTATTTAAACCTAATATGATACTATTTGGATCTGATATGAAATTATTTGGTTCGGGCTTTAAGTTTCAAGAGATTTTAGTAATTCTTGAAGATTCTCTCATCAATTTTGGTGTGAAAAATCAAGTACCGCAAGTCTCCTTCAAAATTGTTGCTGGGGATTTGATATCATTCCTCACTTTTGGATATGATATGAACCTTTTTGGATATGATTTGATATTTGGTTCAAGTTTTAAGTTCCAAGATCCTTTAATCATACTTGTAGCTGGTCTCATCAATTTTGGTGTGACAAATCAAGTACCGCAAGTCTTCTTCAAACTTGTTGCTGGGCATTTGATGCTAGTTTTGTCTTATGAGTTTGATGATATTATATTTTTTGAATAATTGATTATTTGTGAAGCTATATCAGATTATGGAGCTCAAGCATTAACTCTCCACAATCCCAGTGCTTCTCTACCTAGCCATTTGATCACTGCTCATCTCCTCACAGACCTAGTAAAGATGGAGACATTCTGCATTCACCTGGACACTTGCTCCTAACACTTGGGGATGATATTACCTCACATGGTTCAATGTTCAAGGATACAATATATCATTTTCTTGGGTGTTCCTCACATGGTTCGAATTATCAAGATTTTTTTATCTCTTATCAGTTGATTTCAGTTGCTCTACATGGGTCCATTTTTCATCCAGTAGTTGTCTATATTTGTTATTTAGTTGAGCATATTATTATTCTTCCAAAGAGGAAGATTCCTCCAGACATAATAATTCAATTTGAATTCAGAGGTTCACATGCACAGATTCAAGATGCTACTGCACATAAGAACCAGAATATTGTTTTGTTGCTACTTAGTGCTGCAAATTGCAACAAAAGATTTTGCAAGTTTTTAACTTGTATTTCCTGATTCTTGCTTATCTTGAAGGAGGGGGGGGGTTTCCCATGAGGTTTTCCCCTATTTATTTGGTTTATTAAGAAATATTTTTTATATATTAGATTGTATATGGGTGACTTTTGGCCTTTTTTCTAGGGCCCACAATTGTTCAAGTTAGGATTCAGTGGGGGTGTTAGGATTTACAATCGTCCCTTGACCAAACTGTCTATTAGATTATTTTAGCATAACTTAGGAGTATTTTATTAAATTATTGGGTCCAGTAGTACCATTGGGTCCACTTGGCCTAACGGGACCATGTGTACCAGTCACTAGAGTGCAGGGAACACCAATAGAGGCTAAATGAGACTGACTGCACTTGTATGCATTAGTGTAGGCGCCTCCTAGGCCAATCCCTACATTTTAGGAACCACTGGGAGTCCCGACACCAACCTCCTTCAGTTGTTGGGAGTTGGTAACTAGTTAATAAATGATCATAACTGATGGATTGATTGAATTAGAAATATGGAGTTAACCACTTAGACTCTGCTGGTGATTTAGACATATTTAGTTATCCATGCAGTTAGATATAGTCACATCTAGTTGGTAGATTTGAATTCATTCCTAATGATTCAAATTCTTCCTTATATAACACTATTGTAACATCGGATTATGTAATGAAGATAATACTGTAATTCTCTAAGCAATTATTGTCTATTTCCTGTGTTATTTGATTTGTTCAGTTTGTATAATTCATTCCTATTCATTGCATCAATAATTATGGACTCATTTCTTGATCATCTAAATGGAACAATAATTTTAACAAGGAATTTGATAGAAAGGAGACTCCTTTTGGTTGATTTGGAGAGTGGATTTCCAAATTGCATGAACCCCATATAAATTGATTGCTAAAACTTACCAATATGCATGTCTTACTAAACTGCCCATGATTGCAGTTTGCAGGCACGACTTCCAGTGTATTTTGTTAGAGCAATTAATCTATCCTAGTACCATGATCTACATCTAGGAGGCATTTTCATTTGTCTACTACTTATGTCATATGATCCTACTTAGGATATATTGGTCAATATTGGTCCATTAACTTATTTGTGGCTCATTAACTCATAGTTTAGGCATTCCACTTTGATCATCCTGGTAGTTGAGGAGCTATAGTTTGATCATCCTGACATTCCAAGCACCTGCATTGATTACAAACCACTTCTTCTTTGACTAAGGGATTCTAGAGTGTGAATGTGTCTATTTTGTGGTCTTTGTTTGGGTACATAGGGTACTCCCAAAAGACCGAAAACCAAGAGCAGCTACTCACACAAACAGATTACAGATAAACACATCGATGTTTTGACATGGTTAAAACCCTCGAGAGGGAAACACTCCACAACCCCAGCCAAATATCTACTTGAGATAGTTTATTATGCAAAAGAAATAAAGTTACAAATGAGCTTCTCATAATTGATTAATTGGCCAATGACCCTCCATGCTCTTTAAATAGAGATCATGGACCAATTGGTTGTTAAGCCATGGATCAAGGGTAGGTATGATATAAGAGAAGTTGAACCGTCGGATCACTCTATGTCTAGAACATATTGTGACTGTTGAATTAAATATTTACAAATACATACTAAAGAAACACACTTTACCTAACGGATATATTACACAAGTTGATCTTAACTAACTCCTAAGTGTATAAATATCCTAACATCCTCCCTTAAGAACAACTTGGGATAGGATTGAAGGATTTACAAAAGTGACACTATTAGGAGAAGGAAGGAGGAATTAGAGCCTATCCCCCCTTAATGACACATTCCTAAACTCCTAACATAGATCGAAGTTTAGAAAAGTTCACTTCTGTAAGAGACTTGGTGAACATGTCTACAACTTGACCATCTATAGGAAAAAATAGCACTTCAAGAACATGATCATGAACAAGATTTCTGATGAAGTGCATATGTAGCTCAATGTGTTTGATGTGTTGATGTAGAATTGGATCTTTGGCAAGCTTGATGGAACTTTGATTGTCACACCAAAGTGGAGTAGGTTGTTGTTGTTCGAATCCAAACTATGAAAGGATTTGACAAAGCCATAAAGCTTCTTGACTGGAATTAACTGCGGCTCGATATTCTTCTTCTACTGAAGAAAGAGCATGAGCTTGTTGTTTCTTACAATCCCAAGTGACAGGTCTATATCCAAGACTGAAAATATAACCTACAGTGGAATTTTGATCATTGGGATCACCGTCCCAATCTGAATCAGTGAAACCAACCAACAAAGGTTCCCCCCCTATTAGCTCTCTCAAAAAGTTTATGTTTTCTCTCTGCTTCTGATTCGTCGGAATCGCACAAGGTGCACAACAAAGAGCATATGTAGCCAAGAAAAACCCTTTCCCTTTCTGTTTTTGATTCATCATGATTGCGCAAGGTATTTTTTTCTTTAAAAAAAAAAAACTAAAAAAAAAACGTCACTGTAACATTATACCTTCAGATCTACTAAAATCGGCATATATGGAGCAAACAAAAACCATTTTTGATCAAATGAAAACTATTCCCCAATGGATACGACGCTCCAATCACAATGGAACAACTCCCACATCCCAGAAATACACAGAAATTATAGAACTAGAAACCCTTTCAAATTTTCGGTAACACTAGTTCAAGATCTAGTTCATAACCGTAAGCAACTCTTCATAAACGTTTTTATACCATTTGTTGAACTCACGATTGTTGTTACACCAAAACATGCATATGTTGATGAACATATGAAACCAAGCATAAATCCCTATTATCAAGAGTGGCAGTTAGTCCACATTTTTTATATTCCTAGAACTGCTGTGGTTATACCATGTGGTTGTACCAATAATCCAACACCTCCCCTCTGGCGTAGCTTGAGGGAATTGAACTTGAGACCTCATCTCTGATACCATGTTTGGGTGCAGAGCGTACTCCCAAAATACTGAACACCAAGAGCAACCACTCACACAAACAGATCATAGATCAACACATCGATGTTTTGACATGGTTAAAATCCTTGAGAGGGAAACACTCCATGACCCCATCCAAATAACTACTTGAGGCAATTTATTATACAAAAGAAAGAAAGTGACAAATGAGCTTCTCATAATCGATCAACTAGCCAATGACCCTCCATGTTCTTTAAATAGAGATCCATGTTCTTTAAATAGAGATGATGGACCAATCAGGTGTTAAGCCATGCATCAAGGGTAGGTATGATCTAAGAGAAGTTGAACCGTCGGATCACTCTATGTCCATAACATATCATGATCATCATATTAAATATTTATAAATAAATACTAAATAAACACACTTTACCTAACATATATATTACACAAGTTGATATTAACTAACTCCTAATTGTCTAAATATCCTAACAATAGTTTGGTCATTTATTGGCTCCTAGAGACTCACCCCCTCACACATGTGTGCTCCCATGCCTTGCATTCCTACATTTATGCCTCCTTACATTTTCACACATGTTCACACATGTATTTGTGACTTTTTGGTTAGGTTTGGCAGCCTATTGGTCAACCTAGTGGGGTTAGGGGTCAAATACTGTCCTAACACTTGTATGCATTCACATGGCCTCTAATGGCTCACGAATTACCCATAATGTATTATAAATATGTACCATACACATTTACAATATGTAATTTAATATAATGATCATTTATTAGCACCATTCAAATGTGCTATTTCAGTCTCTTTTGTTGTTCTCTTCCATACTTTGTCAAATACTTTGATTGTGAATATTTATCTAGATCTTACATCTCACTGTGAATCAATTCTCACATGGTCTCATAGCTGGTTGGAGCTGCAAACAAATATAGAGAGGTTTGAGTTGTTGTTTAAGGAATATTTCCAAAAAAATTGAGTGTTTTCATTGCAGGTTCTACAACGTTTTTGTCACAAGTTGTGCAAGAACAATGGAGAAGACTTGAGTATTGATGATCCGATTCAACTATTTTGAATCAAAGGCCAAAGTGGTGATCCAGGTGAGTTTGAAAGGCTTGTGTAGAGTCACCATGGGGACTTAAAACCGAGCCCAACTCTGCTGTGGAGAAAGCTAATTACTTCAATAAACTTGATGAATCATTTGGTATGGTCTGTCTCATTACTTCGAGGTATCTCCTCTTTCATGTAGAAATTATTGACACACCCAATGAATCTTGGCTCAATATTGAGTCACTATTTGGGAATACTGATGAGATGAGAGGCCATCAGCTCAAAAATGAGCTAATATCACTAAGTACAGCTCACTATGATACCATCCAAGAATTCGTTACCAAGTTCAAAGTGCTTTTACTTCAGCTAAAATAGTGTGGCATAGAGAAGAAATAATATCATCTTATATTTTTCATCCTTTTAAAGCTAGGGCCTGAGTATTATGTGTTTGTTTCTACATTCCACTCAAGCAAGCTTACAACTAGAAATTGAAGGATGCCTGCACTATTAGAATTCATGGAGTCTTTGACTCAGGAGAAGGAAAAGCCAGTAAAAATGGGAACCATCAAATCCATGAAATATCAAGCCCTTGTTTCTAGTGTATCTAATCAATCCAAAGGAAAGAAGAAATATTTGAAGCAAAGAGAGAAGGAGAAGGAGTAGTTAAGTTCAAAAAGCTCCAATTCTACTGATGGGAGTTTGAGATATAGGAGGAGAAACAATAAAGATATACCCACATGTGGTTATTGCAGAGGTTCACATCTTGAAATATATTTATTCAGAAATAATATGGACATCATGACCAAGCTCCTTGAGGAGAACCATATTGATCTTTTAGAATTTGCAAGAGGATGGGAGCATAAGCAAGGAAATGGTAAGCCTGAGCATGCATTGAGTGCATGGGTAAAACCCATTTCTGATATCTATGTTTCTTATTCACCTTCTGATATATCAGAATCTAAATCCTCCACCCATTCCTTAGAAGAAACCCCAACCAGTTGACCAAATCTTCCTCCAGAAACTAGTCATTTTTCACTAGCTTTTGATATGTCTTCTTAAAGATCTTTCACAAACCAATCAGATATTTCCCAGTATGATTATGAAGGTGATATACAGGCTGATATACAACCTACGATATTCATATACTCATTTACCCAACCATTTCATCACCAAAATACCCGACAACCCTCAAGTTCACTAGTTGAAAAATCTCAAAGTTTCCTAGTTTCCAATGCTATGTCACTTGTGTATGTATATTTTATATCTTGTATGTATTTCATTGGTTGGAAATATATATCATTGGCCTTCATGGGACTGTTGTTCCATATTTTTGGAATTTCTTTTACCATCCATGATTCAAATCTCAAGTCTCCAGACCCTCTAGGTTTGTTCAACTGTAAATGTGACCTAGTTGCTCACTCGTCTCTCTCTATGGACCCATTCACTCATAGAGACACCATACCTTTGAATTTTTATGTTTTATATGACATATATTTTGATATTTAAGAGCCTCATGAGATTTTTTATAGATTTATGAAGGTGATTCATCAAATTGGGAAGAATATTCATGGTTTTATTCATGATATGGAAGCTACACATGAGACATATTTTGTTGACTTTTATTGTTATTTGGAAAATAGTTTGCAGAGATATCTTTTCCATGGTTGATTATGATTTTATATTAGAGTATGCTTGCAGAAAAATACATTCTTATGATTCCCCTCCATCATCAAATTATGACCATCAAAGGGCCTCTCCGCAGGACCTTTGTCTACAACACTGTGGTGCATTGATGCATGATCTTGGCATCCACAACATCTTCACCAACTCCATCACCAAGAAGTTGTTGTTTCAGCTCATTCAAGTGAAGAAGAGGACTTGCTGACAACATTTTTTATCATCTCTATCATGTCCATTCTTGAGGGGAGGTTTTGTCCCATGATGTTTTCCTCCTTACGTTGGTTACATGGATTAATAAAATTTTGTTGTAAAATGTGACTTGTGCCTTAGTTTACAAGGCCCTAATAAATCATTTTGTATAAGTTGTACTAAGTTAGGATTAAGGGGGGGTGTTAGAGAAATTAATCTACCATAGTACCATGATCTATGCCTAAGAGGAATTTTCATTTGTTTAGTACTTATGTTATATGATCCTACTTAGGCTATATTTGTCAATATTGGTTTATTACCTGATTTCTGTCTCATTAACTCATAGTTGAGGCACTCCACTTTTATCATCCTAATAGTTGAGGTTCTATAGTTTGATCATTTTGACATTTTAGGTTCCTGCATTGATTACAAACCACTTCTTCTTTTAATAAGGGAGCTAGTGTGTGAATGTGGTCATTTTGTGCTCTTTTTTGTCATTTATTGGCTCCTAGAGACTCACCCACTCACACATGTGTGATCCCATTCCTTGCATTCTTGCATTTATGTATACTTACATGTTCACACATGTATTCGTGACTATTTGGTTAGGTTTGGGATCCTATTGGTCAACCTAGGGGGGTTTAGGGGTCAAACCCTAGCCTGACACTTGTATGCATTCACATGGTCTCCAAAGGCTCAGGAATTCCCCCCAATGTATTATAAATATGTACTTTACACATCTACAAGATGTAATGTAGTATAATGATCATTTATTAGCACCATTCACATGTGTTATTTCAGTCTCTTTTGTTGTTCTCTTGCATATTCTGTCAAATAATTTAATTGTGAATATTGCTCTAACTCCTAGATCTCACTATGAAGCAGTTCTCACAGATTTGAAAGTACATCAAGATGGTGCTAGAAATGTTTTGGAATATGGACGACTCAGAAAAATAAATATCATCTCCTTTCCTAGCTTCCTGAAGTAAGTTGCAAGGATGTGTCTTTTACTCTTCAGAAGAGGATCTAGTATGTTTTCATTTATAAATGATACAATAGGTATAGATTAAAGATGTTTTAATTTCTTGCACTGGATCCCAACTTAATTAATAACTTGATAGAAATCTTGAAAATCGTTGGTGCTAAACGTAGAGTACCTTCCTTCCTTTATGCAGCCTTAAAATTCCCATAGGTCTATACCTATATTGCACCACTCCAAGGGAAGATGAAATTCCTTCTAAACCCTTTCAAAACCATATCCCCCTTAGTAATTTCACCCTGACGTAAACACAAGAGGTTTAGAGAATTCTATTAGCTTCATATTGATATTTTTTTGAAATTTTTGTATGGACATATAGTAGGACAAATTTGGCGGGCACCAACGACATATACTTTAAAGTTTTAGGTTTGGATAATGAGAGACTTGTGTTCCCTTCATTTTTTCTAAAAGATGGTTATTCCTTTTATAGAAACCAAATGTACGTTCATAATATACACAAATTGTACTTTGTAATGGACTATGTGTTGAGGATTTTTATACCTAAACACTATTTTTTATTATTTTTTGAAATAACATATGTTTAAAATATGTCACCTTATTGACACATGTTTGTGTCCTCCCATTTTATTTCAAATGTGAATCTTATCATACAATCTAAAACTACACTTTTGAAGAGGACAGTGCAAGGAATATCCCTGTGAGTTTTTACAAAAAAAATTATTGTCATTGTGATAATCTTGAATTCTTAGTGTGATTGATTCTCAAAAAATTGTATAGCAATTTCGTGTTTTCACCCAGGGATGTAACTAAATATTTGTAGTGGGTTTCCTCGCGCTAATATGAATACTTTATTATGATTTAGGGGCATTAAATGAAATTTAGTGTTATTTTGTCTGTCTTTGTTTTTCTTCCTACGGATTTGGCTTTTTATATACTTTCTATATGTTTCACTTCTCCATTTGATTTTGATGCCCTTTGTTTTTATTTGTTGTTTTGTTTGGAAAACAGGGAAACCACATCCAAAATATACAATGAAGAGAGATGGCTATGAAAATAGAGAGCTTGTGGTAGCATAATGTGAACAAAAACACTACCATATTATCTGCCTTTTCCATAGGGTGTGCAATTGTAGTGAGGCATTACTCTGCATTCTATCTTTGTGTCTTTTGTAATTCTATATCTTTTTTTGTTTTCCTAAAGAAGGTAGAATCTATTTTTAGAGAGAGTATGAAAATGGAGTTTGATGTATATATTTACTACTCAAAAATTTACGGGTGGAGATTGATATATCAATATAGATTTGACTCTATAATATTCACACAACTTATTTTATATGATTAATTCATGTAGTCACCATGGAAACAATTAGCCATGAAAGGACTCTAAAATATTAAATTATAAGTTTAGTTAATGCTTGCGTGGATCCAGGCATGAACTGGTTAAGGGTTAGTGAAGAAAGGAATTAAAGGAAAAGTTTAATTTTGATTAGAATATTAAAGGTAGAAAAAATGCTCGATATTAATTGAGGTGTTGTGCTTAAGGTATAAGAATTAAGCTTGAGCCTTACTATAATATTATTGATAGATTTTTGTGTTAATTACAATTAAATTAAAATTGTGTTAGTTTTAGAAGGATTAGTAAGTTGATATTGTTCTTTAGGAGATATTTTTGAAAGTAAGGTAGATGAATTGCAATAGTTGTACTGCAAAATTGTAACCCTTTTGTTGAATAATGAATAAAAATATTAACAATTTTTTGTGGATGTAACCCCTAGTTAGGGGTGAACCACATATATTGGTGTTCTTCTCTTGCATTGGAGTAAACTAGATTTATAATAAGACTATGTGCACAAAAGAAAATGAATATTAATGTACAA
>LPNX010778591.1:74595-87843 GCA_001517045.1 Pseudotsuga menziesii | reverse complement strand
TATTGTATCATTATCATTTGGTAATAATGGATAATATATGGTAAATGTTGTATGTATGTAATAAGTCAATAAGTATCTTTTGAAGTTAGAATTATAGCATTGATGAAAAAGTTAATAATGTATAGATGTGTTAATAGGTTGAAAGGTTATTATTAATGTTTTAGTTATTATAAGAAGTATATGGTTATAAATGGAATACGGATTCAATAGATATTATGTGTTATGTTTGATCGGAGGCTATGTGTATGTATGTTTACCTCCATAAACTGGATACAATAAAGTGAAAATTATAAATATAGAATTTTTTATTTAGTGTAAGAAGATTCTTAGGAAGCACTGACGTTTTGAGTGGTTTGGTTTAAGTTAGAGTTTAAATTTTTTACCCCATCTCCCAAAAATTGTAAAGTGGAGTTTGGGTATGCTACAAATGGTATCATAGTAGGTTTACAATGCTCGGACCTAATGGACTCGCCTGCAAACATGTATGCATTATCCTTGTGAATAATTTATTATTTGAATTCGATAATTTATGTTTCCCTATCAGTATGCATTCTAAAGAAATGATGTTGTTTTCATTCATGGTCATCAGATATAAGATCTAGTTCATTAAGAATTTTGTACATGAATGTATGAAGCTTGTTGCATAAACTGAAAAGCAAGAATAACTGCATGAAGAGTGAAGTCTATTTGAAAATATATAATGTGATATGTTTCTTTTATTATATTTGCAAGAATGTATGACCATGCTAACATCATCTTTGATTGACGAACCTATGCAAAAACATGTTTATACTATGCACAATGTAGAGTATGTGCATGTTTATGTTTAAATTGATAAAAAAATTGCTTAAAAAGGTTAAGTGAATGATACTTGTACATTAATTCAAGGATATTGAAGAGAAGTCATGATGAAGTAAAGTTAATCATAACTCTAAAATTTTAATGTACAAGCAGGTTTATAGAAAGTAATTTATGAATTTTGCTTAAGGTGCAAATCGGTGAAAAATAATTATGACTTAGTTGTCAAGAAAGAAATGCATTGATAGTATACAAAAGTACATATTGCTGCATCAAGAAGTTATGAGCATCCAAAATTGGAAATATTTATTATATTTTATAGTTTTCTTTATGAGAGTTTGATGCAACTTAATTTTAGCAAGCAATTGTGAGAAAAGTATGCAGGTTTGCATGGTTGCTAGGAGTATTACCACACGGGAATCAATAAGACAAGCAAGGACAAAGGATAAAATTCTTGATCAAAAAGATGAATTCTAGAATTATTATGATTCCTTGATAATTATGAAAGGATAGCAAGATATGATATGCTGTTTAAACAAATCCAAACCATTTTTTAGGTAATTGGACATGCTTAGAGAAGTAATGTTTTTGAGAAATCGATTGTGTATATGAAATATCTGTGATAAGGCTATTGTTTCATAAAATATTTTGAAGTGGTTTTTACATGAGTAGATACTAGAAATATAAAATTAATGCATAGTGATAAAGTGTCATTAAATAGGTTGGATGTGTAATATTGTTTTCTGGAAGAATTAGTTAAATATGCCTTGATATTGAGAAGGTAAGCTCTCTAGCATTATGATTTTTGTGAGTTACCATATTGATATAGTGTTGAGCTGGTGAGTTACCATATTGTTTTCTAATCGTCCTCAGTATGCAACTCTTGTCCGAATCCAGGGTCCATTTTCTTCAACTCTTTACAGTCAGATCTACTTTCTGATTTGTATTATTTGGGTTTGAAATTTCTAGATCTGTTCAGATCTGAGTCATTTCCATTTCTTATGCTCTATTACCATATTCAATTCAACAATATTCACCTTGATCTAGTCTGTTTTTTATCTGATCCATTGTTCTCTCCTTTTTTTGGCCATCTAAAGGGAACTGCAACAATGCTTTGTGCGAGGAGTGGTGCCACCACCTGAACACAGTGGACAGTAAGCGGTGTGACTGCCTATATCCGGTTAGCGAGGAGAGGCGCTGCTTTGGAAATGCCCTTACAACAGCTACGAATCATGGTTCTAGGTAGGCATTAGTCCAAAACTCTTTTTCCTCTTTTTTCTTTGTAAAAAATTGGAATTTTCATTCCTTTCAGTTCTGTTATTAGGCTTGTGTTATTGAATCTGATGTGTGTGGCTTGCTGCTTTAATGGTTTAAGATTGATTTTGAGTGGAATTTAAAAAAAAAAATTAGTCTTTTTTATTATTCATCTGCTTCTTGCTTGTTGGCTGTGTTCAAAGAAGGATTTCTTATTTTTTGAAATTTAGGGTGCTCATTGAACTCTCTTTTCATCGCATATACTGAAAGAAGAACATTAGATTAGCTTCTAGATTTCATTTCTTACTTTCATAGTAAACTTCTTTTTCTTCCCTTCAAAAAAGAAAAGTTTTGCTTGAGATTAGGACATCATATTTGAGCATTGGATTTGGGTTTTCTGATTGGCTTCATAAGCCTTCAAGACCTTTACAATCTTTCATCTCTCATGCATATAGGACTATCTCGATCAAAAAAAAAATGGTAGTTTTAAGTTAGATTTGCATATGTTTTTAAGAAATTTGAAAAGTTAGAGTGCATTGGCATATAGGTGTGCTTGGTGTTGTTCTTTTAGGAAAATAGATTCTCACCCTTCCCATTTGCTTTCAAAAAGAAGAATTTGGTTTGTAGAAGTATTTGCTTTTCTTTGACATGATGTTCATGAATATTGATTGGAATGATTTTTGGTTTTGAAACAAAAAGAAAAACACTCTCTTCCCTCCCATAAGTAGGCATATTGAATGGTAAAGTGAACATTTGCGCAAGCATACTGCATGGTTTTACTTTTCTATCAGAACATCATGCATTCAACTAACCGTACAAGTTAAAATCAATGGTGGTTGTAGGTTAAAATTTACGTAGTAACTTGAGTGATAGGTTAGAGACGTGTTCGGGCATCGTAAAATGTAGGAGCTGTCGTTATTTTTTAGCATTACATTTCAGGACTCGTGCGGTTCTTCCATGTACCGTCGGTATATCGAACAACCTTTAACGTACCCTTGAGGTATATAGACAGGTACTTCACGTACTCAATTGTATATCAGAAGACCCCTTGTGTACGGTTATGCATTAGACAACACTACTACCGATTCGAGCTCCCACATACCTTGAGTATATCAGGAGACCCCACTAGGGTACCTTATCTATCTGAGAAAATACCTTTGGCCATCTTGTTTGGAGCCATACACCGAAAACAGCATTCGGGGAGATTACTACACATGTACCCTTGAGGTATATCGCGAGTGGCATCGGCTTGACAATCCTAGCGAGAGACCTGACTTTTGAACTCCTCCTGTCATTTTAAGTCTGCTTGTTTTGACCTATAGTTTGAGTAGGGAAGTATTTTGGTGTGTTTTTTCTAGACTTTCAGACCTTAGGTTAGATAAGAACTATACACACTGGCTGAGTTAAGATAATCCATGAGAGTATGGGGCTTTCCACCCGATTTTACTTCTGTTTCAGAAGGAAATCCAATGGAATCTATCGACCAAGGAGCTGCTACTACCTCCTAAGTGGGAGATCATGTGGTGGCGAAAAATGGAGTAGCATATTCTTCACACTCACCTCCCTTGGTCCAACAGCCTTCCAGTGAGGATTCATCGCTCCATCCTCCCACGGAAGATCATGTTGATGATACCCGTTCGGACTTTGGTCCTAATGCTCCTTTTTGGGAGATACCTATTGGACAGGACATTGCCTCATTTGGCACCAGTGTAAGTTCTCCTGAAAGTGAAGAAGAACGCAGGAAATACCATGCTACTATCCTTCGTGCATAGGAGGTAGAAAAGTAGATTGAAAACCTATTAGGACCTTCACCAGTTCATTCCACATTCCTTCCTGTGGGATATCATTCACTAGTCGATTCTATGAGACCCATTGAACCGATTATAGATCGTCCATTAACAACCCACAGCCCAGGTCAAATTTCCACCCCTCTCACCTCTTATGTTATGTCTAATCCAAATCCACCCAGATCTTTTACATCTGGGGCCCAAGCTTCAATTCCTGTGTCTTCAGTACCTTTGAATGCCGGGGGGCAACCCCTAGCACAACTGACGTTATCTGATCCTGGAGTTGTACCTAGTCAAGCGTAGACCTCTAAAATAGAAACATCTACATTTTTTGTCCCTCCCACCCACACTAATGTGGTAAATCCCCCATCTAGTTCAGGTCAGCCCTTGGGGGCACAACCTATTGTCATTCAGTCTTCTAGTGGTTATGGTTATCAAATACTTGTAGGTAATCATCCATCTAATCCTACTGTAATTCCATTCCCTAGCAACACTTTTACGCCATGGGGGCAACCCAACTGGTCTTACATGCCAGCCATGGGAGGGATACCCATACATACTGCAGGAGGTGCGGGAGGACTGCCTTATGGAGGTCCTCCCCCTGGGGGACCTAATGGTCCTGGAGGGCTTGGTGGTCCTCCTCATGGTCCTGGCAGTCCCAGTGGTCCTACGGGACTTGGTGGCTTTCCTCCTTATGGCTTGGGAGGGTCTAGTGGCCCTCCACCTAGTGGTTTCAGTGGCTCCGAAGGTTTTCCACCTCCTGAAGGTTTCGGAGGGTCTTGTGGTCTACCTCCTGGTGGTCTTGGTGGTCCCAGTGGTCCTAGCGGTCCCGGTAGCTCTGGAGGTCCTCCTCCTGGAGGCCCTGGTGGTCGTAGTGGTCCTAATTTTGGAAATCAACCCTAGATGGGAGGATTTCCCGGTAGTTCTTCCTCACAGCAACCTGTTTTTCAGTCAACCTATGGCCCTACTGGTAATTTCATGCCATATCAATATTACCAGTATGTGCATCCCAATAGATAGTTACCTTTCCTTGTAACTTTGGACCTACCTGATTTGTCCAAGTTGATTAATGATTCCATTCAACAAAATCCCTCATGGGCTCCCATTCCAATAAAGTTACCATCGGACATTCCAAAATTCGATGGGCAGCAGGGTGAATATCTACGGAACCATGTTATGACTTTTCATTTGTGGTGTTCCTCGAACTCCCTCATGGATGATTCTGTTCGGTTACGACTCTTTCAGCGAACTTTGACTGGTACGGCCACGAAGTGGTATATTGAACTCCCACAACATTCGTTTGTGGATTTTGGCTCGTTGGCAAGTATATTTCTTACACACTTTCAGCTCCATATTCATTATGAAACTAGCACTGATCTTTTAACTTCTCTATGACAAAACACCTCCAACTACATTTCTAACCATATTCATGAGTGGAGAAGGCTAAGAAGACTTATTAAGGCCCCTATTCCGGATCAGTTGTTAGCTGATTGGTTCACTAAGTCCTTGTTGCCTCCTATTTTCCCGAGATGTGGCCATGGGCGGTGCCATTACCGAAGAGCAGGCTATTAGTCAGGATCAGTACCTAGACTTGGTTTATTCCCAGTCTGGGACTCTTTATGACCTGACCCCTCAATCTCCTCGCCCCAGCACTGACCCTGCCAAGCCATCAACAGAAGTACCCGTTGACGGGATTGTTGGTTCAATCTAGTCCCCATCCACAGTGAAACCTGCCAAGCCATCAGCAGAAGTACCTATTGATGGGATTGTTGGTTCAATCCAGTCCCCATCCACAGCAAAACCTGCCAAGCAAACCCAACTAGTTACTCCTTCGACTCCCAAGGTTTCTACCGAGGTCAATTTTATTCAAAGCACTCAAACCTCGGGTAATAAAAAGAAAAGTAAAAATCGAAATAAAAAACCTAGAAACCAGTAGGAGGCCCCACAATCAACCCATAATGACAACAAAACAGGGAAAAGGAAGGCTAAATACCCTTGTTTGTTATGTGGGTGACCACTTCTCCAAGGAGTGTCCCCGCCAAGACGAAATCTCCCAGTTTTTGAAGTCTAATCCCGCACCTATAGTAATTACAGATCCTTTCCCCTCTCAACAATAGCTGGTAGACCACATGTCAAACCAGGGTAACTCTAGTTCATCAGAAGAAATTTGTATGATGTCCTCAAATACCATCCATCTGCAAACTCGAAGCCAAAATTATGATAAACCCGCAGATAAGCAAGAAGATCAATCTTCTTCAAGGAAAGCTCCCTCCACTTGTTCTTTGGAATCCTTGTCTACTGTTCCCTTGTCTATCCAGAAGCCTACTCTCAAAATGATTTTGCACCTACCAAAGAGTACTCTTCAGAAGGATGTCTTTAATACCAATGCCCTAGATGCTCAATTCTATAATGCGGTTAAATATCTCGCTCAGGCACCTTATGTGATGTCTACCCTATAAGTACTCCAAAGTTTCCCTACACAGTGCAAGAACTTGTTGACTGCATTAGGAGCTTGTTATAGCCCAAAATGACACATTTCTGCCTATGACCACTTTCCCATGATTTCGTCGCATGTCGGCACTTCATGAAAGTCACTGAAAAAACACCTATCTTGGAGGACCCATATATTGAGTTTTGTAACTCCCTTTGACTGAATATTTGCACCGTTGGAAAGGTATTTCAGTTAGATAAAACTTTTCAGCAGACACCAAAGTCTGAAAATGCCCAAAAATACCATAAAAATGAATTTTTTGTCCATTCACGATTTTCCTTAAGGCAAACCCACAAATGTGCCTCTTAGCATTTAAACATTAAAACACGAGTTAATTGGAGATTAGTTAATTCATTTAACTTAATTTCCTTAACTGATGTAACTTCTCCAACCTTTGAAACTACCTTATTTCACCCATATAAATAGAGGTATGGAGGTCCATGAGAGGGGACTTGAATTTCTGCATTTTTATGCTGGAGGAATCAGGACTCTCTTTGCCCACACCTTTGCCCTGGAGGTCTTTCCCTTGTGTTGCAGAGCTTGGAGGCTGAGTTCTTTCGAGAAGATAAGCAACAAAACTAGATCAAGGTTTCGTGAGGTGCCAAACCTGAATAGAAGTTATACTTGTACTTGTTTTCAGGATTAATAAAGATGTGATGTCCTTCTTCTTCCCAAATCATTGTTCACTGTGTGATTGAATCTCTGTTTATGATCATATGATGATGTTATTCAGATTATTTTTTTAGATTTATTTGATTATCATTTCTTTATATGTGGTCATATTGGTTTGAGGAAGGTATAACTTGTTTTGCAGGTCTCTTGGAGCGAGAGGAGCGAGAAGAGGATTGAAGAGAAAGCTTGGACCAGCCTTCAGTTTATCAGGTGTGGACCTTGGTCATCTCTGATCTTTCTTATATATGCTTGCTGAACATTGTGCATCTCTCTTTCAACCCCAGTACGTTGATGGACTCTTAAACCCTGGCCATAGGATACTTTCCTTTACAACAGAACTGGCGACTCCGCTGGGGAGAGCCTTGTCTGTTTGGGGTTTCTCTTGATTTCTTTCAGCCTTTTGCATTGTTTCAAGTCCTTCTTGCCACTTAGGAACACTTTATAAATCTGATAGCGCAATTCCCCTGCCTTCTTAAGGTGGTTTTTGACCTTTTTGGGAATTTTTCCACCCATTCGCGAGTTGCTCTTCTGAACAGTCGCGAATACTTGCTTACATTCACGGGTTGCTATACTAAACAGTCGCGAGTCATTCGCGGGTTGCACTTATAGACAGTCACGAATGCCCCTTTAAACAGTGTTTTTCCCTCTTTCTCTGATTTTTCCTCTGTTTGAAGGTGTTTTGGGTAGGCCTTTTAGGGTCCTCTGCAGGTGCATGACTCTAGGGAGTTAGTGTCATCCTTTTTTCTTGTTCTCTATCTATGTGGTAAGCCTTTTTATAGCATTAGGATTTGTCCTTTGCTCTTTCCCCCATCTCCTTTGCTTGGTTTTATTTTTGTCCTATGTTTCTGATCAGCCTCTGTTAGTGATCTTTGTGTTTGATTTCAGAAGCTTGTTGGTGTTCCTTTCCTTCTTCTTTTGTTGGTTAACTTCACCATGCCAAAGTAGTTGACTTGTCTTTTATGCAAGCCTTCCTTCCAAGTAGGGTTTATACTGACTTTAGGGCATTCTAGAGTTTGTTTGGTGGTTGTATAGCAAATTTCCTTTTGCTTTGTTCTTGTTATCTGCATGCTTTTAGTTTGTAGGTAGTTTTTCTTTTGCTTTTATAAAAGAAAATTAAAAAGAACGTATACTAGTTTTTACTGCTTTCCCCCTACCTCCTTCTTTGGTTTGACCTTGTTGGATAAGGTACTGAGCAGCCTTTATTTGTAGGTTTAGATTGATACTTGGGACTTCTTGACTTTTGTTTATGTCAGTCTTATCGCTCAGTCTTTTCATTCCAGAGTTGTTGGCTTGTTTACCTTTGTAAGCCTTCTTTTCAAGAGAGGTTGATATCTAACTTTAGGAAAACCTAGGGTTTGTTTCTTGGGGTATAGAGTAGTTGTCTATTTGCTTTGCTTTCAGTACTTGTTTGCATTAGTTTATAGGCTGATTTTTCTTTTGCATTTTATAAAAGAAAAAGACAAAAACACATGTTTGCTTTATGTGCATGTAGATTAGTTTTTTAGTCTAGATTGCATGGCATATCATTGTTTTTGAAAAAATATAAAAGGATTTGTTCTTTTTGGATTTCAAGTTTCTATTTGAAAATATAAAGAGAATAGTCTTTGCTTTTGCATTTCATATCTCTTTGCTTAGTCATTTTGTTTCAATTTTTGAGTCAAAACACCACATAAGTTTCATGCCATTTACCCTCTGACTAAGAACAACCCTTAAAATAAATGTATAAATTTAAAATTTACTAGTAAGTTTTATTTTATAGGGTCATACACCAACTAGCTTAGGCTAGACTTGTGGGATAGGGAGTTTTAACTTCCCACAAGTATTAAATTTAGACGTAGTTGGCATATCACTAGGTAAATCCTTTTTTACATTGATTGTTTCTGGGAAGCTCCTCTCAAACGGGAGTTAAGCACTAGGCCACGTGGAGGCTTGGACAGAGGAGATAACTCTCTGAATCCTTGTCAAAACGTAACTCAGGACTTTTACGCATCTGGGGATTTTGTCCTAGACAGAGTTTCGGGCTCAGCTACCCTGCCCATGCGTATGAGTTCGGCTGATGACTGTCCCCCCAGACTGTCAATTTAGTTAAGGTAGCCTCTAGTCTCTTTGACATGTAGGGTTCATACACAGGTACACCGAAAGGTTATTTCTGGTTGACCTTGGATGGGCTTGGAAGGTAACCCTTGTGGAAAGTGCAGGAGGGTGGTGGGTGATTCCTTCGCTTGTGCCTGAGAACCACCTCAAGGACGCCAAGTAATCGTTCATCAGCTTTCTTCTGGAAATTATATCTTATACCTATTTGTCTGTTTGGCTTTAGGAATTTTTAGTGAGTGCTGTGTGGTTTGTCCGTACTTAGTGTGCTTTTAGGTGTATGCTTTGTAATTTTGGTTGCTTATCAACCTCAGAATTTGTCTCTAGTTTTGAAACTATGGATAGCACCCCTTTGAACACCAACCAAGAGATCCCCATGCTGGGAACTCCTTGTACTATTCATCTCACAGGGAATGTTGGTGTTCCCTTGATGGCCACCTTGAATCTTCTGGGATTCACCCTAGGGATACCGGTGTGGTTGTTTTCCACTCCAACTGTCCTGAATGCTCCTGATGCTTCTCAAGTAAGCTCTTTATATCAAGGGCATCAAAACACTGCTTCCCCTCCACCTGTAGTTAATTCTCCTCCTCCTTCTACCTCATGTGGTGAAAGTACTGATACTAGTAACCGACAGTCTAAAAGGAGTAAAAGAAGGAGGAATAGGAAGAAAGCACATAAGCAAGGGGGCACCCGGTCAACCTCTGCAAGTCAAGTTGAACTTCACCACTCAGCCTCCGTTGTTCATGCTGGGGGAACCCATCCAACCTCTGCAGGGCATGTTGGATCTAAGCACTCAACCTCTGCAAGTCAAGTTGATCTTCACCATCTAGCATCTGTTGATCATGATGGTAGGATCCTTTCATCCTTTCCATGTCAAGTCAGATCTAGTCTTTCAGCCTCTGTTGTTTATGCTAAAGACACTCGTTCAACCTCTGGTTTTCAAGTTGAACCTTCCCATCCAACCTCTATTGTTCAAGTTGGATCTAGTCACTCAACCTCTGGTGTTCACGCTGAGTGCACTCGTTCAACCTCTGGTTTTCAAGTTGAACCTTCCCATCCAACCTCTATTGTTCAAGTTGGATCCAGTCACTCATCCTCTGGTGTTCACGCTGAGTGTACTCATTCAACCTTTGGTTTTCAAGTTGAACCTCCCCATCCAACCTCTGCTGTTCACATTGGATCCGTCCACCCAACCTCTATTGTTCACGCTGGGGGCACACACTCAACTGCTGCAAAGCATGTTGATCCTAACCATTCAGCCTCTATTGTTCATGTTGATGGTGCCCGTCCTACCTCTGCAAGTCATGTCGGACCCAATCTCTCGGCCTCTACAAGTTATGCTGGGGATAGTCTTTCAGCCTCTGTGGTTCAAGCTGAAGACAACCCATCAACCACTGCGAGTCATGTTGACACTGTTGAAAAGACTACCCATTCAAAACATAAGCCCAAGTTCCCTTGTAAGCTTTGTGAGGGAGACCACCTTACTTATAAATGCCCTTCTATTGCGGAGGTGTGAAGAGTTTGGATTCATGGTCATCCCATTTTTGAACATTCTGGAGTCTCTCAGCAACCAGCCTCTCTTAGTGAGGTTGGACCCAGTCATCCGGCCTCTGTTGTTCATGCTGGGGGCAAACTCTTAGCCTCTGTCAGTCATGCTAAGAGCAAACAGTCATCTGCTGCTAGTCATGTTGACACCGTTGAGAAAACTGGTCGTTCGAAGCATCATCTTAAGTTCCCTTGTGTGCTATGCAAGGGAGATCACCTTACTCATTTGTGCCCTGCTATCCCAGAGGTGTGAAGAGTGTGGTCAAAGACTCATGGATTTCATTCTTCTAAACACCCTATAGTTTCTCAACATCCTACTCAACCTTTGGTTGATCAAGTGGTCGAACAAATCTCATATTTGGTTGATCCCACTCTTCTTTTGAAGAGTGTTCCTCATGTGATTGAACCAATGTCATATTTGGTCAATCCCACTCTCCCTTCGGAGAGTGACTTTGATGAAGCGGTTGAATCGATCCCAGTATCGATCAATCCCACTCTTCTTTTGGAGAGTGAAGTGTTTACTAGTCACATTTTCTTCACTGCCAGTTCAGACCTTACTGAACAAGGGGGCACTGAACTTGCTTCGAATCAAACCCCACCAAGCTCTCGGATTGCTTCCTTTGATTGGGATAGCCTAGTTGAGCCGCGCCTTCCTTCCGCTGCACCTTTCCAGATAAAGGTCAAAGTTGAACCTTATACGATTGCTCGTTGTATTGTTGATGAGGAGCCTCAGTTAGTATCTTGTCTGCTCGTGCTTGGTGAGGCATGGGATCTCCCAACCTTGCGTCAACTGCTAGTCAGTTACTAGCATTTGATAGAAGAACTTGTATAGCCTTGGGAATTCTTGCTCAAACACCTGTTACTTTGGGTGGGAAGACCGTCTCAGTTGACTTCATGGTGATAGAAGACCCCTTGGAATTTAATATGCTCCTTGGACGTGATTATGTCTATGCCATGCAAGCTATGGTGTCAACATTCTTTTGTGTGATGTACTTTAATCATGGCAAAGAAATTGTCACTATCGATCAGTTGGATTTTCTTGATCCGTCTCGTGACCCAACTAGAGACCAAGTCTTTCCTTTATTGGTTCCCAGTGTTTCTGTAGACACCACCCCACCACAGGTGAACTATGTGGCCTCTTGTCCTTTATATTCAATTGCTATTGAGAAGCAGCCTCTGTTTTCATGCTTACCTTCTCGGGACTTGGTCCCAGCAGTTGAATGGGTGAGTCATCCTATACATACTGTAGAGTCTTCTCTCTACTTTGTTGATCCATTTGAAAGTTTAGATATGTGTCCTATCTCGGATGATCTCCTTCCTATGGATGAAGTCTTCCTAGAGTCTTTGATATAGTCTGACCTTCTTTTGGATGTTGGTTCAGGTGTGACTAAGTCTAACCCTGATTTTCCTAGTAAGCCTTACCTTTCTTCTTGTGTTGGCCTTGTTGAGTCTTTTCACTCTTCCTTCGAATAGCAAGTCAGTGATCCTAATGAGTTTGATTTTTTTTATGAATTTTTCAACTCCTGTGATATTGAGTTTGTTCCTACAGACTCTATCTCCTTTCTTTATTTTTGCTCTCCTTCTGAGGTTTATCTTACTGATTATAAACCCTTGAGCCTTGGTTCTATAGAATCTTCTTCGGTTGATTCTTCCTTGACTTTACCTTTTATAGAAGATAGCAAAGTCACATGTGTTTCTACCAAAGTGACCCGCATCGGATTGTTTCTTCTGAACATGATTATGATGTTGTTGTTTCTTGGAGATAGGATTTGTAGTTGGATTCACAACTATTTATTGGCCTCACCTTGTTGTTCAAGCTGTAATTGCATTTGCATGTGCCCTGCTCTCACTTTTGATCCTGATGCCGGCTTCCATGCTTTTTGCTCATTGTATAAGCCCTCATATTTGTTCTCATTATTGCCCAGCCTTGTATCATTTTTTCTTTGCAACTTGACACCCTTTACCTTGAGGAGACGTTCCCCGAGTGTCCTTATCTTACTCACTTTCCTTTATTTATGCATAGGTCTGTTCCTTGCGCTTGGAACTAGTTTCGCCTATCTATGACACTCGTCTCCTCGCATTTAGAGCATTCTTTCTGCTCTCCTTCGAGCTCGTTAAAAACAGTAAGGAGGCCGCGAGTTGACTTTTCCGGACTCGTTAAAACTTCACGGGAAAGATTTTGAGTTTCTTTAGGCCCAAGTCTGACTCCTCAAAATAGACTTGACTACCGAGTAAACTTGTCCGTTCAGGCTCATTAAGAATATGTGAATGGGCATCCACATTGGTGATAGGTTATCTCTTTCTCGGACCATGTGGAATAATACGAGAAAGGATCCCTCTCTTTTCTTTTTGAATTGAGAAGAGTATTCTCAGGCATAGGTTTATCTCTTTTTCGGACCTGAGGGACTAAACTTATGGAAAAGGAACCCCCAATATGAGCTTAGTTTTCTCTTTTTCGTGCTCTGGACCAAAACATGAAAAAGATTCTGAGTGTACTTTATGTCTTTGTCATGCTCGTTAAACCCTAAAGAACAAAGCATCGAGTTTATTGTTGTAAGCCCCATTTCTCGTAATCAAATGGATCTTTCCGAGTGATCTTGCTCTTCCTTC
>LPNX010778591.1:47370-73252 GCA_001517045.1 Pseudotsuga menziesii | reverse complement strand
GACCTTGTTATACTTTATATGACATTTTGCTGAGACATAGATCCACCTTGTATTTTTGTGGCTATGATCGATTGTTGAGCATGGATCCACCTTGTTCATGTGTGGCCATGGCTCCTTTAGATTTGATATGGTGCCTTTTTGCATATTGAGCGACCATTATAGTTTCCTCAGTTATACATATGTTGGATCCACCTATATCTTTATGGTGATGTTGTAAATGGACATGTATGTCCCAGAGATCAGTTTTTCTGACATTTATCTCTCTTACAGGTACCTTTGTTCGATCCTTTCGATCTTGGATTCTCTACTCTCTCCATACTCAGCTGTTTCCTTTATAATGTATTTCATCTATCGTCTTCCCCTCTAACCTCACACATTAAGGGGCATCTGTTATAGCCCAAAATGACACATTTCTGCCTGTGACCACTTTCCCATGATTTCGTTGCATGTCGGCACTTCATGAAAGTCACTGAAAAAAAAACTATCTTGGAGGACCCATATCTTGAGTTTTGTAACTCTGTTTGACTGCATATTTGCACTATTGGAAAGGCATTTCAGTTAGCTAAAAATTTCCAGAAGACACCAAAGTCTGAAAATGCCCAAAAATACCCCAAAAATGCATTTTTTGTCCATTCGTGATTTTCCTTAAGGAAAACCCACGAATGTGCCTCTTAGCATTTAAACATTAAAACACGAGTTAATTGGAGATTAGTTAAGTCATTTAACTTAATTTCCTTAACTGTTGTAGCTTCTCCAACATTTGAAACTACCTTATTTCACCCATATAAATAGAGGTAGGGAGGTCCATGAGAGGGGACTTGAATTTCTGCATTGTTATGTTGGAGGAATCGGGACTCTCTTTGCCCACACCTTTTCCCTAGAGGTCTTTCCCTTGTGTTGCAGATCTTGGAGGTTGAGTTCTTTGGAGAAGAGAAGTAGTAGAACCAGATCAATTCGTGAGGTGCCAAACCTGAAGAGAAGGTATACTTGTACTTGTTTTCAGGATTAATAAAGATGTGATGTCCTTCTTCTTCCCAAATCATTGTTCAATGTGTGGTTGAATCTCTATTTATGATCATATGATGATGTTATTCAAATTATTGTTTCAGATTTATTTGATTATCATTTCTTTATATGTGGTCATATTGGTTTGAGGAAGGTATAACTTGTTTTGCAGGTCTCTTGGAGCGAAAGGAGCGAGAAGAGGATTGGAGAGAAAGCTTGGACCAGCCTTCAATTTATCAGGTGTGGACCTTTCTCATCTCTGATATTGCTTATATATGCTTGCTGAACATTGTGCATCTCTCTTTCAACCCCAGTACGTTGATGGCCTCTTAAACCCTAGCCATAGGATACTTTCCTTTACAACAGAGCTGTAGACCTGGATAACACTAACTTGATTCACTTCAATGTTGAGAACTATAAACCTAGATTACCTCATAAACTTGCTTTTCAGATCATTATGAAAGTAGTGGGAAAGAAAGTCTTTCGAATGGTACTAGATGAAGGAGCTTCGACCTCGGTGTTATCTCTGACCTGTTGGAAAGATCTTGGCTCTCCCGAGCTTGTTACATCACCTATGACCCTTAAAGCCTTTGATGGACGGGGTTCCCAACCCCATGGCCTCATATTATCCCTCGCGGTTGAGCTGGGGAGCAAAGTCGTTTCCATCCAAGTAGAAGTGGCATATGCCCCTTTAGATTATAACCTCCTTTTAGGAAGGAAATGGTTCTATGCCATGAATGTTGTTGCATCAACAGTATTTCGAACGGTCCAATTACCGCATCTGGGGAGAATTGTTACTATTGACCAGCTTGATTTCTGTATGCCAGATGTTACTACCTCCACGACCAATAACATCCCCATGTTAGGTCAGTCCCCTCCTCCTTACCAGTCCATTGGGGTAGGTATGCTGAAGGATTCATCCCTTATGGGGAGTTTTCCCTCTACTCCTCCTAGCACGGATACAACGATAGTACATATGATCGCTTCATTTGATATTGAGCCCCAGGCACAAATGTTGTTGAGTCCACCTCATTGAGTCTGCACGAAGCTATGTATAACACCATTCAAACTTACTCCAATGATCACACTAATGACATTCATTTAGTGGCTTTGGATCCTTACCATTTACCGTACTGGTTAGAACCTTCTCTTCCGGTTCTAGACTATATCTCCACGAATTTTCCTTTCGGTGAGTCCATTATAGAGATCATGAATATAGATGAGCCCATTTGGGAGGATCACCATCATAGATCCATGTTCCTCTCCAATACCAGTTCGGGAAGCTACGATTTTGCATCCCTATTTCCTACTGATATTGTCAATGTTCTGCAAAGTCCTATATTTTTGCAAGATACAGATTCTGAAGGAAACCTTTGCAAAATTACTCAGATGAACCCAATTGACATATCAGCCAAGCTTGATGTTATTGAGCATGTTCATCTTGGGCAGAACTGCTCCATAGATGAATCTAAAGCATATAAGGCACTTTTTAAAGAATTCCATGATATTTTTGCCTGGTCCTATGAAGAGATGCCAAGGATTGACCCTTCCATTGTGGTCCACGAGATTAAAACTTATCGCACATCTAAACCTGTCAGGCAGAAAATTAGGCAAGTCCATCCTAGTAAGGCCGGAGCCATTAAAGCTGAGATTGAGAAGCTTCTGAAAGCTAGTTTTATTTATCCTGTACCTCTGACGGAATGGGTATTGAATGTTGTCCCTATCAATAAAAAGCAGGGCACCATTAGATTCTGTATCTACTTTAGGGATTTAAATAAAGCTTGTCCCAAAGACAACTTTCCTACCCTGCACATCGATCAGATTATCGACAACTATGCTAGAAGTGTCATCTTTTCATTCATGGATGGATTCTTCGGCTATAATCAGATTGAGATATTACCCATCGATCAGCATAAGACGACATTCATTTTCCCATGGGGAACCTTTGCGTATAAGAAGTTACCTTTCGTCTTGAAAAACGTTGGCGCCACATTCCAGCATGCGATGTCCTATGCATTTCATGACATTAAACATATTGTTGAACCATACCTTGATGACCTCCATACTCATTCACAGCGACGGGAGGACCATCCTGGTCATCATAGAGACATATTACTGAGATGTCGTCATTATAATATACGGCTCAATCCACATAAATGTGTTTTTTGCGTTGAGAAGGGATGTTTGCTTGGCTTTGTGGTATCCAAAGATGGCATTCGGATCGATCCTTTGAATATTGCCACCATCATTAATCTACCAGCCCCAACCACCATCCTTGAACTCCAAAGTTTGCAGGGGAAGGCAAACTTTCTTTGCCGTTTTGTGTGCAATTTCGCTAAGAAAACGCACGGTTATATGTGTCTCCTCAAGAAGAACACTCCATTCTTCTGGGATGACTAGGCCAAACATGCCTTTGATAGTCTTAAGCATGCTTTGACTCATTCACTCATGATACACCCCCCAGACTATTCAAAGGATTTTCTCTTGTATATTACTGCCTACGCTACTACCATCACCATGGTTTTAGTGCAGGCCAATCTCCACGGTCAGGAGCATGTGATTTATTATGCCAGTAAGAATCTTATTGATTCTGAAACCTGTTATTCACATGTGGAGAAGCTAGCTTTGGCCACGGTCATTGCTGTGCAAAAATTTTGTCACTGCATTCTTCTTCACACTACCACCGTATTGGTAGACCAGAACCCGATGTACTACATTCTGACTCATCAGGTACTCAGGGGAAAGTACTCCCGTTGGATCATCATCCTTCAGGAGTTTGATCTTGAGTTTGCCAAGGCTACATCAAAGAAATACCTGGTTTTTGCTGAGCTTATATGTGATTTTCTGTGTACTACCACAGAATCTGAGCCTAGCAATTCATTTTCGGATGAATTCCTGTTCCTAATTAGCACTACTTATCCTTGGTATGGAGATTTGTTGATTTATCTCCAGACCCAGCATTTTCAGCCGCATCTATCTCACAATGATTGTCACCACATTTGTCACCATGCGAAATACTACCTTATCTTGCATGATACCTTGTATAGACGTGGGATTGACTCCATTCTCCGGTGATGCCTCACTCATGAGGAGGTTGAACACGTGCTAAATGATTTCCACTCTAGAGCATGTGGTGGTCATTTATCTAGGATGGATACAGCCCAGAAAATCCTTCACGCTGGCTATTTTTGGCCCTCTGTCTTTAAAGAATGTCATGAGGCTGTTAAGAAATGCCCACCATGCCAACATTTTTATCCCAAAAAGTGCACCCATCCTGCTCTGCTTCACCCCGTCATTGCCATTGGCCCTTTTTCCAAATGGGGGATTGACTTCATGCATTGTAAACCTACCTCAACCGGGGGGCATGGTTACATCATCGTAGCCGTGGATTATTTTACAAAATGGGCTAAGGCCATGCCTACAAATGCAGAAGATTCTAAGACTGCTGCTCTCTTCTTGTCCAATCATATCATAGCTAGATTTGGAGTTCCACAGTCCATCGTCACTGATCACATATCCCATTTTCGTAATCAAATGATGGAGGAATTGAGTTCCAAGCTAGGTTTTCACCATGAAAACTCTACGTCGTATTATCCGCAAGCTAATGGTCAGGTAGAGGCCATTAACAAGGTTTTGAAAACTATGCTTCATTGGATGGTTGGAGATCATAAATCCAACTGGCATCTCATTCTTTTTCCGCTCTTTGGACTTATCAGACTTCCATGAAAATAGCTACTGGTTTCACACCATTCCATATTGTCTATGGACTTGAAGCTGTCTTTCCTATCCAATGTCAGATTCCATCTTTACAACTTGTCGTCGAACTTCTCCAAGACACTTCCGCAGAGGAAGCAAGATTCTTGTACTTGAATAGCCTTGATGAGACTTGTAGAGATGTTTCCTTGGCTAATGAGGCACATAAGAAATGCGTCAAGGTGCAGTACGATAAATATGTCCAGCCTCGTGTTTTCAACGAGGGTGACCTAGTTTTGACTTATGACCAGAGATATGACAAGCTAGGAAAGGGTAAGTTCGAGTCTATGTAGTATGGACCTTTTGTTATTTCCAAGGTGTTAGATAAAGGAGCCTATGAGTTGGTATATTATGATGGAATCCCTTTGGGGCAACCTTGCAATGGGTTGTACCTGAAAAGGTACTATGCCTAGGTATTCTTGGATGGTATCTTGTATATATGTATATTGATTGACTTTCAGTGGGTTTTCAGTATTTTCAAGATGGTTTTGAGTTTTGGTGCCCAAATTTGTTTATACCATGTTTTGGTCATGCAGATGGCTTTCTATAGCTTTGTTGATGGTGCTTTCCACCACACCTTGAATCTAGCCTCGGCTGCTTAGGTTCTCTATTCCCCAGCTGAATATTTTGTCAGTTCAGGAGTGGTTTGCTTAGGTCCCGCTACTAATAACATCATCGAGTATGAAGCGGGCATCGGTCTTCTGACTGAAGCTGCCTCCCAAGATGTCCATGATCTAGTAGTTTTGATGGACTCTCAGCTCATGGTTTGTCATTTAAACCATATCTACACCATTAGGAACCCGGTGCTCCTCCACCTCTTTCGGAGGGTATGTTTGTTAGAAAGATCATTTGGAACCATTACATATAGGCATATCCCTAGGGAACATAATGTAGTTGCTGATTCATTGGATAATTACATCCTAGATTGGCATATTGCCCATTCATGATGTTAATCAAACATGGTACATTGTAAATAAACATTTAAAGACACATAGAACTTATAGAAAATGCATTCATCCATTTGAAACGTATAAAACTCATGTAAAATTATGTATATATATATATATATACAAAAAATGTTACAAAAATAGGTCTCGAGACCTCATCTGAAGCACGTAGGATTTCAAGCAAAATCATCATACAAAATCCTGAAGCTATCAGCTTTCAGTATACATGTCTCATCCACTAGTGGTGCTCATGATAACACATCACTGCTCGAGCCACCCTGCGAAGTAGCGTGCTGAATCGGCCTGGTACTCCCGTCGTAGATCTCTGATATCTAGTCTGGAGGTCATCTATGTCAGCATCTGGGATGTCCAGAGTCAACCTCTCAAGGTTGTCCTCCAACTCCCCAGTGATATCATCACCTATGGCATGAAGCGAGCTCTGGCTCTCCTGTCTATTGGAGATGCTCCTCCAGGCCTCGCTGCTCCAACATCTGCATGAAGACAAGCATGTCTTGTCACTTATCATAAAAAATATAAAACATAAAAACATTTTTCATCTTTAGGGTTTCTTGTTTCTTACCAATGTCTCCCCACTACCCTCCAGGCGGGAGTGGTAGGTCAGGATCACCTGTAAAATCTGTGCCTGCATAGGCATAGTCCTCGACCATGAGCATCTGATCCCGCAGCCATCTGAATAATGCGTCACCAAACTTCACTCTACCCCTACCCGCTCCTGTGCAAGCCATGATCTGGACCCACCTCAACATGCGGGGGTCCCATGCTCTCAGACTCTGAAAATTCACCTAGGGCCTCATCTGGGAGACCCACTCAAAGAAGAAACAAGCTAAGATGGAACCAAAGCCGAATTTATTCAGCTCTCCTTGTCGACATTTAGTCAACTAATCCTTGAATATTGGAAGCAATGCTTCCACCTAGTTGAACACCATAGGTGCCATTGCCTCTAGGGCATACAACATATGTGCCCTGGAAGCCTGATGTACACCCTGGCTCCCTGCCACCCTCTGCATGGTGAACAGAACAATCTGTAGAGCCATGTCTGTCACTACCCTGATGGGGATTTTCTTCCTCGATGTGCCTGTACCTGGTGCACGGTGTCAATCTATGAGCTCTCTGGTGGTAATGTCCCCACCATAGGAACCTGTCAGTGAGATAGGGGCACCCCGTCTCGATAGGCCAGTTAGGAAGTAGATGTCCTCTACCTCCACTGTAAGTATATGTGCCCCCACCTCAAAATACTGCTGTTCTGGATTCCACATTATTAGTATGTGTTACAGTAGTCTCTTGTGGGACACCATGCTTGGTGTCTGGAAGAACTTTAGAAGTTCACAATTCCTAAGTGCAGCAATACAAACTGGATTCCTTTCAGCAGCGACATCCTTGTCATCATGTGTTCTTTCCTTCCATACCACCATATTTTGGAAGCCTAGACATGCCAAAACAACAATGGTATACATCAATATCATCCTTGAATCATTACAAATCAAAAGAATGAGTTAATTTTGTATATATCATTGGTTTAATTTCTCCACGGCTGGCACTTCCTGTGCCCTGTTGGAGACAGGGGGTGGCACCGCCTGTCCACCTTCTTCTCGGCACGGGTCTTGGGTGGCACCGCCTATCCCGCGAGGGGTAGCCGCGGTGCCCACGAATAGGATTTTAGGGCTTTCCAAATAGGCATAAAACCCCATTAAATCCCAAAATAAAATCTATGAAATGAAAGAAGAAAGTCTTAGCTATTACCTGCAACTGACGAGACTGAAAACGGACGGTGGAAACTCTCGGTATCAGTTGTGGAAGATCTAGATAAAAAATGCTCCAAGTGCTCTCTGCTAGAGGTAAATAGTGAAATGTTTTATTTTTTACTATTTACTTGCCTTATATAGACATTTTTTGGTTCTGAATTAGTATAGTTTTGATATTACATCATGTTCTGGTTAAAATCTATTTGTCATAATCCCTTAATGTTGATTTTGGATGCATTTAACACTTGTTTATGAGTCGTCTACAGGTTGACATTAGTAAAAAGCTTTGAAAAGTTTGTTTATGGATTTTTCGTACTTTCACAAAATGGAAAAGGTCATTGAGCATTTATTATGACACTTTGTCATGCTCGTTAAAATATAGTATCAAAGTTTCAAGTCTAGTTCAAGTTTCTTTCCAGGCTCGTAAAATACAACATTGTGTAAAGAAACGTTATGGAGTCTTCTTTTCACATCCTCTTTCAGACTCCTTAAACATGAAAATATAGTTGAGTCCATTTCTGAATCTTTCCAGGCTCGCAAAAAGTGACATTGTGTAAAGAAACTTCACAGAGTTCTCTTTAAACCCTTTTCAGACTCCCTAAAAATGAAAAGATTGTCAAGCGATCTTGTCTTCTTCACGCTCGTTAAAGTATTTGAAGAGTCATCTATCCGACGATAGGTTATCTCTTTCTCGGTTCGAATAGTACTATTTACGAGAAAGGAGCACTCCAGCCAATCATGACTGGAAGAGTTCTCTAAGGTATGATTTTATACTTTTTTGGACCTTAGAGACTAAATCATACGAAAAAGGACCCCCATGGAGTCTTCTTCTGTATTCATTCAGACTCTCTAAACATGAACGATACTGATTTTTCTTTCAGTGGACTCGTTAAATTAAACATTGAGAGACCCGTTTTGGGAACGAACCCATCCTCTCTCAGGTTCGTAAAACATATGGGACTGGACTTGTCTTCTGACAAGCTATATCGAGTGTTTGTTACCCTCTTTGAACTCGTAAAACTGAAAAGAGGCACTCATCAATCATGATGGGGGAAATGGGAAAGGGAATCATTTTACAAATAATGGCAGTTGTTTGTCATTACCTTTGAACATGGCACTTGTCTACGCAATCATGTCAGTCAATTGGGTATTCAGCTGATCTCCATGATGATCCACTTTCATGAGTCATGCCAATCCTTTGATTCTTTCAAAAGAATGCATTGTCCACTGTCGCATTGTGTATCTGTCCTGTCTAGTCATGCTGCCAACTCATTTTTGTCGTGCCACCTGATGTTCAAAGGGAATTTGAAGAAGTCTTACCTCTGCAGTATACACAGTCTTTGTGTCAGTATCTTTGAGTCAGTCATGTGGTTACTACATTCACATCATTCCAAAACTATGTTCTGAGTTTTGTGTCGTCGATGTGGGACTCATCATGGCCCTCCTTTGACGAGACTATTCCCATCGAGATCAGCTCATCATCCAGGAAATAGTCTTAGAAACAATATTTAGTACCTTGATATTTGTATGCCTTAATGTCAGTTTCTCTCGCTCTTGACATAGGCTCACATCATTGACCTTTGATCGATAGAATCGACTGGGTGTTCAACATCAGGACATCTATTCACACTCAGTAGATTGTACTAGAGTACCTTGGGAATCATTGACATTAATGGTGATCTCCCTCGCACTTGTTAACGGTTCACATCATCGGCCAGTAATCAAGTGGTTTCTACCATGTTCGACTTCAGATCATTGTAATCACATGGATATAATTGTACTTTGTGGAAGATGAGATGAAGACCCTGGGCATTTGTTTAAAAGCGCTCATTGCTTTTTCGCCAGGTTGCGATGGAGTTTTCTATATCTAGCATGTATCCACATTTGTATGGTCGTGGCTATGCTTAAATTTGCATCTGTATGACAGATATCTACGTTGTATGTCTAGTAGCTATGTTTAAGTTTGAGTTTTCTATCACATGGATCTATGCTGTATTCTAGTAGCCATGCTTGTTTATTCCACTCATGGATCTGCCTTGTATTGGTTTGCAGCTATGAGTTTGGTTACTTGTGTCTATGATTCAACATACTGATGTACTACAGATGCCTACTTGACTGCATGCTCCGATCGAGCCAACATTTTTATCTCCTGGCAACAACTTGTTCTCAAAGCTCTCATTTATCGTATCACTCTAAGACTCATGCTTTGGGGAGCATCCTGTTATACCAAAATCCTATCACCATCATGTGATAAGACCTTTGACATACCTACTTGCCCTGAATCCCAGCCTCTGGAGTGAAGACTAAATGGTTTCTTATCGGTCTATCATACAAATTCCCAGCACCGCTCATCCTCCCTTATCCAGAAGTGGTACCCCTATTTGCACCGCTTTTCCTCAGTTGTCTACAAGCGGTGCCACCACCTGTTACCTTTGGTCCATAGGCGGTTATTACCAGAACGACTCTGTCATAGAAGGAGAAGCACTGTACCCTAGGTAAAAGGGGAAAAAGAGAAGCTTCTTGAGGCTTCTAGATGATAAGCCTCGAGATATCCCTTATCCCTACTACTGTGGGTTTGTTGAGCTCGAGATCCCTTATCCTAGGATCTTAGAGGCCACCTCACCCACTAATTTCTCAACCATCTCTATCGATCTAGCCCTATAAATATGAGCTCATAGTCATGGTTGAGGGGAGAACATTGAAGGTATTGTTATGCTGTTGGACTGATTCTTGGCCCAAGATCATTTGGAGAGATCATAGAGAGATAGAGTCAGAGCTTTTGGGGATGAAGAGCTGGTTTCATGGAGATGCATTTCAACACTAAGACTTGGTTGTAAACTTCTTCATATTTCTAATGCAAGTTGATTTTATGTCCCATATATATTGTTGATGTTTGATTTCAGATATATATTGCTAGATTCCTTAGTCACTAGCATAGATTAGTAGATCATATTCTGGTTGCTTTGATATGTTTCGTGTTAAACTCTTTCGCAGGTACATAGGTGAACTATCAAATCCTTGTATTACAGATATATACAACGTCTAGGGGGAGTTATCAACCTCTGTGATCTATTTGTTATGGATTTTAACCATTCAGGCCAGCGGAACACCTTGCTGTCCGCAGGAGGTGAAATATTCTGATCAACACATGCATAAAGTTTTATAGAGAAATAAATAAATAAAGAGAGAGCTGCCAGGGATCACAAGAGGTGAAGGCTCTACATAATGTATCCATGAAATAGCGCAGAGATGCCATAGAACATCATGGAGATGTTAGGATCTGTAATAGAACCATTAGTGAGCATAAGAGAATGCTATGTTTTGGAATACTTTACTCTCTCTAGTTACTGGTGGCAAGTTGAAGCTGTAGGAAAGCAATTTTAAAGTTAAGATTCTGGAAAATTAACTGTATAGTTTTTTAAACTCTCAATTTCATAATTATATTTATTTATGTGTTCCAAGAAACTTTTCAACACTAAACAAATATTTTTAAGACAAGTATGCATGATTAACCAATTTATGAACGAATATTTAAACTATGCGATTAAGGAAGAGAAAATGAGTTTAGTGTTGAGTGTGTTTGTTCTGGAACACCTAATACGTTTAGGATTTGCAATTTTTTTGATAAGTTAGTACATATTTTCCAATGAGCACCCTTGTGAGGTGTTAAGCTCTGTTGAACGCTCTATGATATTGAGTTCTAGGAAAAGAGCTACTAGTGAGCACCCATAGGAGGTGTTAGGCTCTGAAGGAGAACTGCCAGAGAGCACCTAGTTGAGGTATTAGGTTCTGTAGTGGAAACCTTTGTGATGTTCAGATTTTAGGCTCAGATATATGTGGGCTTTTTTATCTTGAGAGCTTCCAAGCTCTATGTAGGAGATACACCTGAGAGTTGTAAAAAGTCAATGAAGGGTATCATTATTATATTGGATGAACATTATATATACATGATGAGGAGGCTTGCACGTGAACTTGTGGTTGCGTGAGGAGATGACCCTCATGTATATATGCATGTTTAAACTTTCAAAGAAGATTTCAGCCAAGAAGTGCTTGGAACATCAATGCTATACAAAAGGTATGTGTGTGATTTTTTGTATTTTATTGACCATGATATGATGAATGATGAAGGATTAGATGAAAAATGACATTTAAAGTGAATTTTTGTGTGATAATTGTGATAAAATGATTCTTTATATATGCATTGGTAATGATTTTAATTAATAAATGTTTTAAAATATGTCTGAAACTTATGAGATACACATGTTATGTTCATTTGATATGATTACTTATGTTTGCACCCAGTGGAATATTTAAAGGTACTCGAGAGGAAGTACCACCATACCAAGGGTATGGATGTAAGAGTGGAATATGGATGTAAGAGTGGAATATGGAAAAGTTATGTTCCATGAGATACAAATGGATAGATGGTTCTACTTTAGATTATAAATTTTATATGATTTCTATAATTAACAAATGTCATGTAGTTGCAGGGATATGATTTTATTACCATGACGTAAAAAATTCAATGCAAAGTTAAATCCTATAGGGTTGTTATAAAAAGATAGCAAAATGAAAGGGTATGAATGTTTTTTCTATAGATTATGATATTTATATATTTCATGTGTCACTAACAGATGATGCAGGTGCATATTGCGAGCGAGACTAAGCTCTAAAGGGTTTTTATGAAAGAAACAACAATGTGTTGCAAAAATAAAATATTCTTTTCTTGATTTGAAAATTTATATGTATGCATATGTTTTATATAAATGATTGGAAATAACTTGTAATGTTTTGAAAAGAACAGGTTGAGAGAAATACATAATGATGAAGATTCCATAGTTGAATTTGATAACAAAGATTCAAGGGAAGGAACACCCACGACGGTGTACCTTTAAAGGTGGGAGTATGTAACGTACCCAGTAAAAGGTGGAAAGGATTTATTAAAAACACATAGTGTATGAGATATCGTTGGCTCTATTCTTGGAGGATTGTGTATTGGAATTAACTAACTATTCATTTCCTTAAAGAAGGCAGCTAGGGTTAACATTGACTGGAGTTTCGTTATGGAAGTAACTAACTATTCATTTCCCTAAAGAAGGCGGTTAGGGATTATATAGAAAGGAGACTCCTTTTGTTGATTTGGAGAGCGAATTTCCAAATGGCATGAACTGCACATCAATTAATTGCTAGAACTTACCAAGATGCATGTCTTACCAAACCACCCATGATTCCATTTTACAGGCGTGACTTCCAGTTGATTTCAAAGGACATCAAGATGGTGCAAGAGATGTTTCAGAAGATGGACGACTCAAAAGAAGAAATCTCATCTCCTTTCCTGGCTCCTTGAAGTAAGTTGCAAAGATGTGTCTTTTACTATTCAAAAGAGGATATGGTATGTTTTCATTTACAAATGGTACAATAGGTATAGATTATATATGTTTTAATTTCTTGCACTGAATACCAACTTAATGACTAACTTTATAGAAATGGCCAAAATCGTCAGTGCTAAACGTATAGTACCTACCTTCCTTTTGCAACCTTAAAATTCCCATAGGTCTATACCTATGTTGCATCACTCAAAGAGAGGACGAAATTCCTTCTTTTGTTGTGTTCTTTTTGTATTGTGATCTTAATATGAGGTTAAAGTGATTCATAAATGGAGGGTATGTTCCTAAATATTTGTACACGGTTTCCTCCCAGTAATATGTTTAAGAAGCCTTTCTTATGAGTTAGGGGCATTAGATGAAATTCGGTGTTATTTTTTTCTTCCTACGTATTTGGATTTTTATATACTTTCTATATGTTTCTCTTCTACATTTGATTTTGGTGCCCTTTGTTTTTATTCATTGTTTTGTTTGGAAAACGGGGAAACCACATCCAAAAGATACATGGGAGAGAGATGGCTACGAAGATAGAGATCTTGTGGTAGCATAATGTGAACAAAAATACTACCATATTATCTGCCTTTTCCATGGGGTGTGAAATTGTAGTGAGGCATTACTCTGCATTCTATCTTTGGGTCTTTTGTAATTATATATGTATTATTATTTTATTATATATCTTTGTTTGTTTTCCTAAATAAGGTAGAAGGTGGAATTTATTTTTAGAAAGAGTATGGAAGTAGAGGTTGATATATATTTACTACTAATGATATAGATATTTAATGCTCAAGCGTTTACGGAAGTGGAGGTTGATATATCAATATATGTTTGACTCTATAATATTCAAACAACTTATTTTATATGATTAATGGTTTTACTCACCATGGAAAGAATTATCCATGAACAGACTCTAAAATATTAATAAATAAGGTTAGTTAATACTTGCGAGGATCCACGCATAAACTACTTAACGGTTAGTGAAGAAAATAATTAAATGCAAATTTTAATTTTAATTAGGATATTAAAGGTAAAAATAAATACTTGATATTAATTGAGGCGTTGTTCTTAAGGTATAAGAATTAATCTTGAGCCTTATTATAATATTATTGATAGATGTCTGTGTTAATTACAACTAAGTTAAAATGTGTTAGTTTTAGAAGGGTTAGTAAGTTGATATTGTTCTCTAGGAGAGATTTTTTAAGGTAATTCAGATGAATTGCAGTAGTTGTACTGCAGAATTGTAACCCTTTTGTTGAATAATGAATAAAAATATTAATAATTGTGGTGGACGTAACCCCTAGTTAGGGGTGAACCACGTATATTGGTGTTCTTCTCTTGCAATGGTGTTAACTAGATTTATAATAAGACCATGTGCACAAAAGAAATTGAATTTTAATGTACAAAAGAAATGAAAGCAATAATGTATCATTATCATTTGTGAATAATGGATAATAGATGGTAAACGTTGTATGTATTTAATGAGTCAATAAGTATCTTTTGAAGTTACAATTACAACACTCATGGAGAAGTTAACAATGTATAGATGGGTTATTAGGTTGAAAGGCTATTATTAATGTCTTAGTTAGTATAATAAGTATATTGTTATAAATGGAATACGAATTAAATATATATTATGAGTTGTGTTTGATAGAAGGCTATGTGTATGTATGTTTACTTCCATACAACTAGTCACTCTCTTTGTTTCCCTAGCTGTTTCTTTGGCAGGTCATCAACTAACACTCAGGCTTCCCTGATCTGCTCCCTCGGTGACTGTTTCAACCAGTTGGTGCCTCTTCAGTCACTCCATTACCTTGATATGGAAACTTGCGGATGTTTTCTTGGCATTCAATCCTAATTTTGGCATATCTATCATTTCATTTTTTAAATATTTACTTACTACAGCTTTTTGGAGGTGTTTTTGTTTTCCAGTACTAAATCTTAAAAACAAATTTTGTTTTCTGGAGGCGGTTTTGTTTTTCAGTGCTGAATCTTAAAAACAGATTTTGAGGGTTTGGATTAGGCATTAGAGATAGGTAGAACCAGAGGCCAAAGATACAAAGAAAAAGGAGAACAAGGAGATAAACATCAATTAAAATCTGATAAAAGATGTGAAAGAAAGAGTAATGTATTAAAATTTGTATACCATTTAGATCTTCAAGCAGATAGTTCTAATAATGTTTGCAGCAAATAGATGGAGAATGAAGATACAAACTAAACAAAACAAACCACACGGGAATTAGACAAGTATTTCTCAGGAATTTATAGTATCATTCACAATAATAATATCCGGTATTACAATCGTTTACATAGAAAGAATTCGAATGCATGAGGTAGCAATTCGAATCTCCCAAGTGGATATGTATATCTAACTGAATCTCTAACTCATGGTGCCTCAATCAATATCGGAGTCCAAAATCAACTACCAAATGTCCAACCAACTCAATCAATCAGTGATGGCTAGCTAACTCAGTGCAACTGAGTGTGTTAGTTGGGAAAATGCGCCTACTTCACATGCATCCACGCATTATCCATGCAAGACATGTGCTAGCTAACTGATTGTGAACTAACTGAAACTAACTAGGGGCTAATTGAGACTAACTAGTACTAACTCCAACTAACTGAAGTAGGTTAGTGACGAGACTCCCAGTGGCTCCTAAAATGTAGGGATTGGTCTAGGAGGTGCCCAAACTAATGCATGCACATGCAGTAAGTGGAAAATAACCTATAGTAGTGTTCCCCACACTCCAGTAACTGGTACATGTGGTCCCATTAGGAAAAGTGGAACCAATTGTACTAGTGGACCCAATTAATTAATTAAGGTTCCTAAGTTAGGAAAAAATAATCTAATAGACATTTGTCCAAGGGAATATTAATAATCCTAACACCCCCCCTGAATCCTAACTCGAAAAATTGTGGGCCCTGGTAACAAGACCATAGGTCACCCAAATACAATCTAAAAGATAGTAAAAAAATGTTGCTTAATACAACCGAGGAAACAGGGGAAAACCTCATGGGAACCCCTCCCCCCCCTCAGAATAAGCAGGATAATACCAATCTGCAAGCTATATTTAGAAGAAATAAGCTTCCTCCTTAGAAAAATAACTTGAGAAAAACACTACTGCGAAATTGCAACTCTATACAATAGCATGGTCCATCAGTGGACCTCTCAATGTACTTTTGAACTGATGACTTTGTTTGTCTCTTATGGATGGTGAAGGTAGGGAATGATCAAGTTTTTTCTTTTGTGGGCCATGTAGCTGATCCACCATCATCAAGTAGCATCGACCTGGAAATTTGTTGCACCATACTGTGGAGAGCGAATCTGTGAGAGAAAGTGCAGTATGCTCATTCTGATACCGGGACCTTGTTCTTCTTCTGTCTTCTGGATTTCCAGCACCACTTCCAGCTGCATGAAGAATATTTTGAGCCCATTTGGGTTTAGGATTTTGATTAGGAATGGGTATTGGATCTAGATCTAGAATCTCTTGAGATTCAGTCTCAATAACAGGATCATGCTGAATGTGATCTTCTTCATCTAAATCTGAAACCTGTAGCACATCATCATCATCATCAAAAATAGGTGGAGAAATACTTATACCTTCATGTGTTGCTGGAGGAGTATCATGCAACTCGTCTTTTCAAATTGGACACTTATTTCAATGAAGCATCTTCTGGTTGCAACCCCCATCAGTTTGTAAGCTTTTGCATCTTCTACATATCCTAGCAGAATGCATTCGCTACTTTGGGCTTGGAAGGCCTTCCTCTTCTCAAGTGGTATTCTGGCCCAATTTTTGGAACCAAAAACTCTCAGATGAGATACATTGGGCTTATACCCATGCAGTGCTTCGAATGGAGTTACCCCAACCACTGACTTGTGGGGAACCCTATTCTGCAAATACAAAGCACAGTTTACTACTTCAACCCAAAGAGATGGAGGTATATTCTTGGCATGGAGAAGGCATGTTGCCATCTCTTTCAGTGATTTGTTCTTCCTCTCAGCCACACCATTATGCTATGGTGTGTATGGAACTGAGATGTGTTATATTCGAATCCCCTCTGATTCATAGAAACTATGGAAATATCCTTTGATGTACTCTCCTCCTTTATCAGATATTATTGACTTGATCTTCTTATTAAAAATGTTCTCAACCATAGCTTTAAAAACTTTAAAAGTCTCAAAAACTTCTGATTTTTGTTTCATGAAGTAGATCCAACAGTATTGTGAACAATCATCAATAAAGGTTAACAAGTACATGCAACCATTAATTGATTTTGTGGGAATAGGTCCTGCTACATCACTATGTATCAAATCAAGTGTAGAGGCAGCTCTATGTGCCTTCCCAACATCATACTTCTTTTATGGATGCTTACCTACCAAGAAACTAGCACATACTCCATTGGAATTTTGGATGGAGGGAAAACCTTCAACCATTTTATCATTGTGGAGGAGCTTTAGATATTTGAAATTGAGATGGCCAAATATCTCCTGCGAAATCTTGTTGGTGTTGTTAGGATGAGACAATAAATTTGGAGGAGAAACAGGTTAGAAATGTGAGAACACATAATATTTGGTAGAGTGATTTGCAATACCTTTCACTACAAGTAGTCCAGTGGATTTTTCCGTAATCTCAACTAATTCTGAATCGAATGTAACTCTCTTGGGAGAGCCTATATGAGTCATTTGATAAATAGATAACAAGTTAGAAACAAGGGAGGGAACATATAATACATTCTTGAACTCACCATGCTTTGTATGACTAAGCCCCTTCCTTCTGCTGGAATCTGGGAATCATCTCCCATGTGAATGTTCAGCCCCTTTGTTAGTGAGAGGGTATAGAAGAATTCTTTGGAAGCATCCATGTGATTCGAAGCTCCAGAATCTATTATGTATGCTGAGGATGGAGAGATAGTTGCTTTCAAAGCATGACACCTCTCAGTATCTTCTGTCTATGGTTCTTCATCAGCCTTCTTTTCTCTTGGGAAAGCAATGTTATGCTGCTTGAGAAGAGCTGACATTTCATCAATTTATTTCCTCATACAATGATATTCAAGATGGTACCCCTTTTCACAATAAGGACATAAATTATTTTCAAACTTCTTCTTCTTAGAGCCGGAGGCCCCTTCGAGAGTTTGCTGATTTTGTTTAGGCTTCGAATCAGCGGCCTTTGGCTCCTTCTTCTTTGATTTCCCCATTTCTTGTGCTTTGGAAGAGTCAGAAACTAGGAAATCTTGATCTTTGGAGGTCTTGATGACTCCCATTCTCATCATCTTTTCTTTCTCCTTGATTAAGGACTCGAAAAAAGAATCTAGTGAAGGGACCTTCCAATTAGGAAAGGTTTCCCACTTGGAATGAAATATGGAAACAAATATAGAATACTTAGGGCCTAGTTTGCTGAGTATGGAAAGGACATTCTGCTCATCCTTCCGCTCTATCCCGCACTATCTACATTGGAGTACTAGAGACTTGAATTTACTAAATAATTTCTCAATACTCTCTAAACTGTTGGGATGTAAAGATGCCAAATAATTCTCTAGAATGTGTCCCCAAAGCTCATCTTGTTTGTTAAACAATCTATCAAGCTTCTCCTAGGATTCTCTGGGAGTCCTCAATCCTTCTAGGTAGAAGAGGAGATCTCTGGAAATATAAGTACATAAGTACCCGAATGCTTCATCACAACGGTTCAAAAACTTGTTCCGCTCTACTGGTTGATGAGGCTCAGGCTCCCATCCAAGTATGATCCTATCGTATCCATGCTTGCGCAAGGCCAGCTACATATCAATCCTCCAATCAAGATAATTGGAAGCTGTGAGGATCTGTGGTTCAAGAGTTTGAGAACTCATAATTTCTCTGGATGGAAGTACTACAAAACTTCACACAAGCTACATAGCACCTATCAATTTCACTGCAATAACACACTAAAACATATGAACTATTAGAATCATGCTTTTCCTCTCAGCATGAACATGTTTCCAAGGTCCATCATGCCCTCTCGACTGCTCTCAATAAATCCAGAGCTAGCAAATCATCATAGGGAACTTCTGTGGAAACCCAACTACTTTTGATGTTCAATGGGTAGAAACAAGCATGAAACCTTTTTGAGAAGGCTCTAATACCATATTAAAATTTGAATTCCATTTAGATATTCAAGCAGATATTTCTAATAATGTTTGCAGCAAATAGATGGAGAATGAAGATACAAACTGAACAAAACAACCACACAGCAATTAGACAAGTATTGCTCGGGAATTTATAGTATCATTCACAATAATAATATCCGGTATTACAATAGTTTACATAGAAAGAATTTGAATTCATGGGGTATCAATTCAAATCTCCCAAGTGGATATGATTCTATCTAACTTAATCTCTAACTCATGGTGCCTCAATCAATATGAGAGTCCAAAATCAACTCCTAGATGTCCAACCAACTAAATCAATCATTGATGGCTAGTTAACTCAGTGCAACTGACTGTGTTAGGTGGGAAAAGGCACCTACTTCACATGCATCTATGCATTATCCATGCAATACATGCGCTAGTTAACTGATTGTGAACTAACTAAAAGTAACAGGGGGACAACTGAGACTAACTAGTACTAACTCCAACTAACTGAAGTAGGTTGGTGTCGAGACTCCTAGTGCCTCCTAAAATGTAGGGATTGGTCTAGGAGGTGCCCAAAACGATGCATGCACATGCATTAAGTGGAAGTTAAACTCTATCAGTGTTCCCCACACTTCAGTTACTGGTACATGTGGTCTCATTAGGCCAAATGGACCCAATTATACTAGTGGACCCAATTAATTAATTAAGGTTCCTAAGTTAGGAAAAATTAATCTAATAGACATTTGACCACGGGAGGATTAATAATCCTAACATAATGGAGCTATACAGTGCTGCAAATAATGAGATAGAAGGAAATTAATTTATATAAATGGATTTTTTGTGAAGATGCCGAGAAATTTCTCCTCCAGAAATTTTCTCACTTTTCTCCAAGAGTTACGAAAATACTAAGAGAAATGATGATAGACAAATGAAATTTTTGATATTATATTTATATAGGTTGTGGAGGAAAGTTAGTACCTGAAAATGGGTCGACATACAATTCAAAATTACATATAATTAAATTCTCTTTTGTTTGGTCGGCTGACCCAAAATGGTGGGCAGCACCAACTTCAAAAATTCATATCTCTTCAACCGTAAGGAGTTAGAAGATGCTACACATATCAACGAAAATGGCTGGGTGAGGAATATCTTGCTATGATAGGTTTATTTTAAAATTGTTGGTATAATACCCTTAAATTATTCAATATGTTCATGACATCAAAGAACCCACACATGAGGGTGCCAAAGACCATACCACCACCACCAACTACAAGAGTTCCAAAGTATTCTTCAAAGTCTTCTTCAACATATCAAATCACTTCCATGGGCTCTACCTCCATCTACATACCAATATCCATATAACCACAAAGAGGACCATACATCACCATAAACAATCTACTAAGTGTGTGGGTTCAAGACCCAAGGCACCACATGCAAGGGTTTCAAGGAATTTTTCAAAGATCATATAATATTTAAACAAGATACTTTCCATGGACTTCAATCCTGTCACACAGGACTATATCGCTAAGTGATGAGGGAATCATGGCCAAATATTCCATCATATCAAAGTATCCAACAATCATGGGATTACAAACTACCATATGTATGGATTCCAAGACCCAACTCATTTCCGAATGCACCATCACTGATCATATAGTGTCCAACTGTCATCATGCCACAATTTACGTGGGTGTCAAACCTTCTCATGCATAATGACCATCTCCAAGGGTTATATGACCCCAACAAGGGATACATAGGCATTGAGATCTTCATCAAGGGTTCCAATCCTTCATCAAGTCATTAATGGCCACATCATCACCTTTAAGGACCATTAAGACATCAAATGTGAGTCAAAGGGATTCATGAAGGCTTCTTCATCAAGCTAGGGGATTCATAGGATTCTTCAACCTCCTCAACCACAACATGAGGCCTATAAGGGTCAATATCCATCATGACATCACTTATGGTGTTGCTAGACCTTCTCCCGGGGTACCATGACACAATCAGAGCATGAATGACCATAGAATGGGTCATTAATTCTTCTTCAACCAATCTAGGGCTTCATCATCATCCCAAAGGATTCAGTACCATCTCCAGGTTATTCAACACCATCAGTGGAGGCTTCATCATCTCAAAAAGGTGGTGGCTATAAGATCAAACCTTATGGGTACATGACCTTGTCAACTGGGTACATGGTGCTTCAAGGCACAAACCCACTCTGTAAGGGGTCAAAGGCACTAAAAGTGAGCCTTGGTGGCATCAATTACAACCTGTGGGTCCAGTGCAAATCCATGTTGGCATCAATGGAATTTTCATCAACAATATCCCCCTTTGTCATTGATGACAACAAATCATGCTCCCCCTGCGAGCATGCTCCCATTTTGTCTTCATCTCTCACCATTTGGAATCAATGGAAAAGGGTGTCCAGATATATGCATATGAAATTACTGATCATTGCTCCCCCAGTAAATATGCACGATCCTAGTACATGTCTCTATTCCTGGAGTAACCATCCTTTCGCCTTTCAGTTCATCCTCCAGCCTTATGAACTCAAGGTGTGCTAAGGTATTTGAGAGACCTTACACTTGGATTTCCATATGGAAGTTGGTGGAAGGTTGGTGAGTATTTCCTCTACACTACACTTAGTTAAATTAACTAAGTCTAGAAACCTTATCCAAAGTTGGCTTAACTCCCCTATCAGTAGTTTACACTAAACTTAAAATAAAGCATTTAAAACTACACAATTACGCACCTTTCCTTAGAACATATGACCCAAAGTTAACAACCAAAGCCCTAGTGCAATGGAGGAAAAGTGGTTTTATCTGTATGATGGCAAAGTGTGATATTCAATGATATATTGACACGCCTTAAATCCAAAAACCACAGGTGTTTTCCATTGCACTACCAAGGCCTTTTTTTTATCCTCCATGCAACACTGATTGTGATATGCGTTTGGGTTCGTTGATCATTGTTTTCACAATAAATCACGTTTTCAACCGTCCAACCTTCATCGCTTCTGCAATAGGACTGTGTATTGATAGATAAACATAGTTAACTATGAAATTGGCAATTTTTTTTAGGTTAAACAATAAAATAACATTAAATTCACTGCTTTCAAGAATTTATATCCATCTGCAAACGAATAATTTGAGCTTCCAATCACAGAAATGCTAATCACAAGCATTTAACCATTCACACAGAAAATGACTGGGAAATTCATAAATTCACTAACTCCTATCTATTTTATTTAAGCAATACAGAGTTCGGTATCGCCAATCGAGCTCACACTTTCAATTAATTTTAGTTCATCTATCTCACTCTCATAGAGCTCTCCAACCTCTCCCCCCTTTCGAACCACCTTCCTAATTCGAATTACCACTACTAAATAAACAAAACAACTAAATCCTTCCTTCCACAAACAAAGGAACTTCTATTTTTAGAAAACTATCTCCTATAATCACTCAACAAACTAACCTATTTGGCAAAATCTCCTCGTAGGGAATCTTAGGTAGCCAATTATTCCTAGTTTAGCTCAAAAACTGACAACACTACCAACTGTCTGCAATTATCCACTCAAAATATAAATTCTTGAAAATAAATTATTCAACAAGTCTCTGGGACAACTTGTCCCCTTTTAACCACAACATGTGACCAACTTATCACATCGTTGGATTGTTGTATATGCTCCTGCATCAGACTCCCAAGGGTGAAAAGTCATCAACCCCTATTCATTAGATCAACTATAGTGAAACCATTGGCTTCTAGTTCTGCAACATTCATCCAAGTATAATCCTCTACTGGATGCTCCTTCCATTTGACAAAATACTCCAAATACTCCTTCTTCCTTGTGTTGTTTGCCACTCTAGTATCCAAGGTATCTTCAGCTTCTAATGGTTGTGCCATTGGAATCTGCTTTAGCCATTGAAGATCTTCACCATGCTCTTTGCCTCCTATTAATTGACCTGTATCATCAGTTACATAAGGATATAAGTCAGCAACATTAAATATAGGAGAAATACCAATCCGTGTTCGGATTTCCAACTCAAAGGCATGTGTAGAAAATTTTATGAGTATCCTGCATGGCCCAATTTTTTTCATCTTTGGTTTGATATACTATCTTTTAGGAAATCTCTCCTTTACCAAATAGGCTAAAACTAGATCTCCTATTTCATAATTCTTCTCTCTTCTTCTCAAATCTTCTCTTGTCTTGTAACCAACATTATTTTGATGTAACCTTTCTTTAACTTGTTCTTGTAGTTCATTAATCCTTACCGCAAAGTATTCTCCATCTACACTTCTTTTCTCTAATTGACCCAAATCAAGAACCTCATATACTCCTCTCGGGGGTAGTACCATACCGAACTTGGAATGGACTTATCCTTGTACTTATTTTTGGTGAATCATTATAGGAAAACTCGGCTTGATCTATCACTTTGTCCCATTTATTTGGATTCTCTCCAATTAGACTTCTCAAAATATTACCCAAACTCCTATTTACCACCTCAGTCTGGCCATCATACTATGGATGATATACTGAACTCAAATTCAACTTGGTACCCAACTTCTTCCACGAGATCCTCCAAAAATGACCTATGAATCTCACATCTCTGTCAGATACAGTGCTCCTAGGTAAACCATGCAACTTCACCACTTCATTGAAATTTTTTTTAGCAATGTATGTGGCATCCCTAGTTTTATAGCATGGAATGAAATGTGTCATCTTAGTAAACCTATCAACAACTACAAAGATAGAATCATTTCCCTTTCGATTTTTTGGCAAAACCAAAATGAAATACATACTCATAGAATCCCAAGGCCTAGTTGGAACATGAAATGGTGTGCACAAGCCCGTGGTTTGGATTCATCCCTTGGAATGCTAGCATACCCTGCATATGCTCACAAACTTCTAAAATTTATACCTCATCTTTGGACAAAAATTAAAATGGATCAGCTATCCAAAAATTTTATCACTTCCAAAGTGACCTGCCATACCTCCATTATGCTTTTCCTGTATCAAAGTCTCTCTCATGGAACATCTAGGAATACAAAGTTTACTCTTCTTAAACAACAAACCATATTGCAACATGTATTCGATCTATGGCTCTTTGTCTTCTTCCATAGGATTCTTACAAGCCCTGTATGCATCTTGAAAATCAATGTCAGTATCATACAAATCTCTTAAGTTTCCAAATCCTAAAACTTGGATATGATTTTCTTACACAATCAATTGTCTCCTACTTAAGGCATCAACTGCCCGGTTTGATTTCCCACTTATGTGCTTCAACACAAAAGTAAATCTTTGCAACATTTCAACCCATTTAACATGATTCTGATTCAATTTGGGATGTTGCATAATGTATTGCAATGCATGATTATCATAAAACAAAACAAACTCCCTAGGCATCAGATAATTCCTCCAATGCTTCAATGCTTGGACAACAACATAGAATTCCTTATCATATGATGAGTACTTATGTCTTGACTCATTCATTTTCTTAATAAAGTTAGCAATAGGTCTGTCCTACTGACTGATTATAGCTCCAATTACTACTCCACTGGCATCACACTTCAATTGGAAAGGGTGCTTGAAATATGGTAACCTCAATATAGGTTTTTCAGTAATCTTCTTCTTCAAAAGATGAAATCTCTTTTCAGCATTTGTTGTCCATTGAAATAGTTGTTTATCCTTCTTAATGGTTTCAATGATAGATGAACAAATACCACTGAAATTATTTATAAAGTTCCCATAAAAACTTGCCAATCCATGGAAACGTTTTACCTCAAATATGCTTCGAGGTGAAGGCCAATCAGTGATTGCTTGCACCTTTTTTGGGTCCATCTTCAAGCCATCTCTTGAGATAAAAAAATCCAAATGTACGAACTCTAATCTCAGAAATGTGCACTTCTTTACATTCACTAACAAATTTTCTTTTTTCAATTTCTCCAAGACACATCTTAGATGTTCCAAATTCTCTTTTTCTATTTGACTAAAAATCAGAATATCATCGAGGAAAAATATTACAAACTTACTGATGAAATCTCTTAAGACTTCATTCATTAATATCATAAAGGTATTGGGTGCATTTGATAGTCCAAATGGCATAACCAGCCACTTAACCCATAATTTGTCTTGAAGGTTTTCTTCCACTCATTTCCTTCTCAAATTCTGATATGATGGTATGCACTTTTCATATCTAACTTTGAGAACCATGTTTCCCCACTTAGGAAATACATCACGTCATCCATTCTAGGTAATAGAAACCTATATATTATTATTATCTTGTTAATGGCTCTAGAGTTTGTACACATCCTCCACTCTCCATCCTTCTTTGGACTAAGTACTACTGGTACTACACATGGACTCAGACATTTCTGAATCAGTCCGTTATCCAATAGTCCTTGTACTTATCTTTTGACTTCCTCATTCTCTTCAGGTGTCAATCTGTATGCTTCCTTATTTGGAAAAAATTCTCCATGGATAAATTCAATGTGATGACTAATGTTCCTCTTCAGTGGAAACTCATTGGGAAAATCATCTACCACAATGTCACTAAATTCAACTAACATCTCCTTAACGTATTCAGGCACATCTGCAATACCAAACTTCATTAATACTACTGTAGGATTTCATATTACAACATAGTTCAACTCTTCCTCATCAATTTGCTGTAAATACTCTTTTCCTGTCAGCATTAAGACCTTAGGTGATCCTTTTCCTATTGTACATCCTTCCTACAAAGGAAGAAGAACATGTTTCGTTCCATCCTTCTCAAAGCTATAACAGTTCCTCCTACTATCATGTACTACCTTTTTATCATGATTAGAGGAAATTTCAACGCAAAATGCGCCTTTTAACTTTTATTCAAATTCCATGTCATCATGTGTTAGCCAATGAAATTGCTTTAAATTTGAAATACCGTATAGGTCTTAA
>LPNX010778591.1:0-47179 GCA_001517045.1 Pseudotsuga menziesii | reverse complement strand
TTTTTTCAGGTATTTCTTGTTTTTGGGGTAGCGGGGTCCGTCAAAAGTATGCCGAGTGGGTACTCGTTGGATGCGGAATTAAATTCTGCATCCAACGAGCTCTCTCGATCGAAATTTGAATAAAAACACGGGGAGATATGTCAAAAATACAAACAAAAAAATAGTTTTTTTCTTTTCTTCCTCCAAAATTAATAAATATTATTTTATAATTTTAACTATTATTTTACTAGTTCATTTTAGGAGGCCCATTTTGAGTTGAAATTTCCTCTAATGAATTTCCATGGTATCCCAAGAAGGATATGTCAAACATCCATGGGCATTACATCACATACAATTTTATCTTTATAGGAGCCTACTTGCAAATCAGTTTCACATTGTTCACTTACCACGATTTGATGTCCTTTATGCAACCTAGATACTTTGTATGGTTCGGGGTGTTTTACCTTCTTCAAACTCATCCTCTCCACCATCTCCATGGGAACAATATTGTTAGTACTCCCACTATTAATCACCATATTCCAACACTTTCCTTTGACTTTACACATGGTCTTGAATAAGGCCTTTCTTTGAGCATGTTCGCTATTCTCCTTCTCAGGTTTCAGTAAGACATTGTTCATCATCAAATCCTCTCCAATCTACGGTAAATTCTCAACCACTAGTAATTTTTCTTGTTGCTGCTCATTCTGATCTACATAGGCTCCTATCTGTCATTTGTCTTCTCTCTCTGGAGATTCAAAGGATCTATGACCCAATTGGTTACATTTGTAACATCTAAAGACGGTTTATTTTCCTCTTCCTCTATATCTACTTCCTTGGTAAGGTCTTATCCCTATTGATTCACCTCCTCTATCTTCTTGCTCTTGTTTGTTTGAATTGTTGGGCTCTCCTTTTTGGGCTGCAAACTTTCCTCTTCTAGTTGTTTTCCCTCTTCCTTTGGATGAACCTCTGCCCTTATTGAAGTTCTTCTTTCTCAATAACTTTTATTCTGCTCTCAAGGCACATTGGTATGTGTCGTGCCCACTATATGCTAGTTAATTAAAACTTAACATGCAGAGTGCTAAACATAAATTATCAACCCGAGGAAGTCTTTTATTTCAAAGCTATCGTGCAAGATATATGCGAGTACAATTTCTATCTGCCATTGTTGATTTATTGGTATGCAATCGAAACTATTTGTAAACTAGATCACATCTGCTTGAAAGTAAATCAATCCTCGGTCTATTCATAAAATCACACTGTAAATCTAATCACACTTCAACAAAATAATTGATCATGAAACAAGATCTAATTGCACACATCTAAAAGAATTGTTATGTTGGCCAACGGTCTACCAAATGAATTATCAACACAACGATTATGACAGATCTAATGAATGAAAGAATACAACTATGATAAGCTTAATGAATGAAAGCATAAACGAAATAATAAGCAGATCTAAACAATAACACACTTATAATTAACACTACCAGCATCTGCTCAGGGAAGAGGGCCCTTCCTCCACTGAGCAGAGCTGGATTTCCATAATAAAAGTCTACAACTCCAGAATTAAGAAACCTCCAGCATGTATTATCATAATGGAAGAATTACAATAGATCTGGATCAAATCCTACATCATAACATTGTGTTCTCTCCTATCTTTCATCTTCTATCATCCATCTCCTATCCTGCCTAATCTATCATATATCATGCATAATATCCTTCTCAATGAGATTGATTACATATTTATACATAAAATTATCTCATGGAAATGAAGAACTGAACCCCCAGCTTGTGATCTGCAACAGCTGGAACATGGCCGTAACTGTTGGCAACTTTGGAACCGGCCGCAACACCAAATCTGGAAAATACCCTCTCGAAGAACCACCTGCATATAGAAAATCGTAGCTTTGTTTGGTGATTTCCTAGCGCGTTAGGTAAATGAGGATGTTATGCACAAAACCCATGTCTCGGATTTTTGAGATTCATTTCCATCTGCCCACAAATCAAGACGCGAATCAAGGTGATCTTATGTGGCATGCGTTTTTGGTTAAGGCTGTAACAGCTGGCTATGAGCGTCCTGTACGTGACAACTCACTCCACAAACCATTATTAGTAAAGTTATGCATAATAGTCTTTTAATTCATCAAATATAAAATAAAATAATCATTATTAACCACTTAAAAGATCAATGGAAGTAGCAGGCTGTTCAACGCACAACTACAACAAATGGATGAAAAATGGAATGATAAATGAGAAATAATGGTAAGAAAATGGATAAAAGGTATGTCAATAAATGATGGAAAAATGGACAATTCCAGTGCCCAACATCTCCCCCAAACTGAACTTGTTGCATGTCCTCATGCAACCCAATACCTATCTAGCATCCAACTTGAAAAACTCATTCACGTGTTCCTTCATTTTACCATTTGCATAGCTACAGCTAGAATAAATGGAGAGTTTAACAGAAGTTAGCAGTCACTTAGCGGAGGATTTAGCAGAAAATTTGGCAGATTCGCAGCTCTTTAGTAGAAATTTGACAGAGACACAGCTTATTTTAGCAGAGAATTTGGCGAAGGTTTTAGCGGCGAATTTGGCGGAACAGCGCTAGATGTAGCGGCGAATTTGGCAGAGTCAGCTTATTTTAGCAGAGAAGTTGGCGAAGGTTTTAGCGACAAATTTGGTGAAACAACACTAAATTTAGTGGTTTATTTGGCGGACTTGCAGCTGCCAAAAAAGATGTCGCAGCTGCCGGAAAATGGGCAGCTACCGGAAAACGGTCGCCGGAAAAGATGTCGCAGCCGCTGGAAAAGATGTCACAGTTGCTAGAAAATGGGCAGCTGCCGGAAAGCAGTCGCTGAAAAAGATGTCGTAGTTGCCGGAAAAGATGTCGCAGCTGCCGAAAAAGATGTCGCAGCTGCCGAAAAACGGGAAACGACAATATTTTACGGTGTTTTAGCCTTTTTGAATGGGAAACTTCTAAAGCCATTTTCTCCCAAACGAAGAACTAGGTTGGGCTAAAATTTTGCAAGCAAGTAGCTACCACTCTAAAGCATCTCCACGCCAAAAATTAGACAAACCCACATCACGGATTTCGAGAAAAATGTGAATTGGATGTAGGTGATGATGGCCATTTTCTCAAATCGTGCACTGGATTGAGCTAAAACTTGCCACGGTTGTTCATCTTGTTGTTATGCATTCCCTGTCCAAATTTCATGAGGATCCAATTAATGATTTGTGAGATATGCTCAATTCAAATTCGGCATTTTATGTGAAGAACCATATACATCAAAATTATGAATATGAATGAAAAAACACCAAGCATAGTAGCTCCTCCCCCAAACTGAAGAATTTTTCATGTCCTCATGGAAACTAGGAGTTTTTATCTTAATTGGAAAGTAGCCATCTCCCCCAAACTTAACATATGCAGCATTTAATTATTCTCAAATTCTCACAAACATTTCACTTGTAACAGCTGGCCCATTGCTCCATGGAGAAGAATATAGCATAGATCTGTTTAGAATGTTTCTATATAAATGCATATATCAAATTTATATGGCTCTCAATCACTCAACAATACTCATGCATATAACTTTGTGATAGCACCAAACATAATTCAAATCAGCTCATGGTATCAAAATGCCAATTTTACCATGTAATTAAGATGAAGTAGCAAAGATGTGGCTGCCCCAAGATAAAATATGGAAATTTCGCTGAGTTTTGTAGCCCTCCAACCTTCATGTGGAGAAAGGAATGTCATAAAATTGTCTCATCTTTTACCTACAACACAATACTGTTAAAGATGTGTTGGAGTACTGCTGTAATTACTGATTTTGAAATATGCCCATAAAAGATTAGAACCAGTCATAAATGTTATCATTCCTCTGCCTTGAATGTACAAGATAATGCTGGTATGCACTGCTACAGGAATGTTGTGATTTCCATTCCTCATAATTACAGTAATAAGACTTGATATTATTACTTTCAAACTTTCCTTCTATCTTGTATATATTGAAAATGATGATATGTGGTTTTTGATAGAAGAGCCATTCATGTAACTTGCACTAAGTCCCCTATATTCTTCTTCAGCCACAACATCCATGAGTTTGAACCGATTTATGTATTAGGTGAACCAAGAAACACATACCTTTGAAATGCATCCTCTGTTGTAGGTTCTTGTGTGGCAGCAACAAGACTTATTTTCTTACTGCTGGTTCTTGTGTGGCAGCCTCAAGACTTATTTTCTTACTGCTGGTTCTTGTGTGGCAGCAGCAATGATTCTTTTCTTATTGTTGGTTCTTATGTGGCAGTAGCAAGACTTATTTTCTTACTGCTGGTTCTTATGTGGCAACAATAAGGTATCATTTTTTTCATGCTTGGTCAGTTGGGTTGGTGAGATGTTGGATTGGAACTTGAAGTGGATGTGCATGAATGATGAAGTGTTAAAACTGAGTGGGAAATGATGGGAATGGATGGACATAATATGTTATATAGAAAATGGAGATGGCTAATGCTTAGTGGTTCTTCATGACATTTTCCTAAATCTTTAACAAATAAAAAACTCATGCTATTTTACCTCAAGTTTTACCTCCATGGAAGCCTTGGTTGACATGAATGGACTGGTGTATGCTGGAGCTATGTAGCTGAGCTGATGCTGAGACATATGTATATGACAGCTGAAACTGGATGAGATTGAATTTGATCCATGATATTGTGCTGGTTGCATGTAAGACTAACTGTTGAGACAATTGATAAGGAAAAATTCTACCATAGAAGCAGAAAGCCCTTTCTCTTATTCTGAAAATCAATTGCTGAACTGAAAATGGAAAGGAATTGCAAAAATACTGAACAAATGGTGCTCCAAATCATTGTTGAAACCATTAGATCACATAATATTCAACTGCTACAAACCCGAGGTACAATTATTACCATGCGAATGAATGTGCTACAGTCGAGCATGGGAAGAAATCATTGGATTACCGGCCATTAATGTATGCCGTTAACCAATGTGAAGAAACTCACCTTTGATGACAGTGAGCTCTAAAGTACCTTAGTGCATATTGACAGGTACGAATGGATGTGCTGAAGTCGAGTCACCTGCAAGATTTGTCAATCAAGAGGCATTGATGAATCCCCATGATTAACAACAAGGAAATCTGCCATTGATTCATGCAGATACCAGGGCACTATAGAAACTCTAATCTCGATCCCAGATGATGTGTCGGAGTCGATGGGACAAGACCATTGGAAGGTGGACCTTAATGAATTCCACATCATCCAATACGAGTACAAAATAAATGATTGTGAAGAATCATAGTGAAAAATAGGACCAACATGAAACTGAGAAGTGGAAAGTATATGTAAAGTCATGATGCAGTAGTGATGGGAAATAAAATGGTTATGGTGACTACATAAGCAGTGGAAAATGGGACTTCAACATGAATAGATTTTTGGGGTTTTTAAATGAGGAGGGTGAATGAATCTACCATAGGGAAATTGGCTTATTGAGGGGTTTCTTTCAGCAACAAGTGGAATGACAGGTGTTTAAAAATGATTCTTGGCATGTAGCAATGGGACTTGACTTCGGAAAAATTGGAATCTATATGGTTTGCACATAAATCTCTCCATTTTTTTTATGTGCTCAATCCATTTTCAAATTGATAAAAAGTCTTCAAGAATCACTTGTGCATGCTTTGACCTTCTTCTTCCAAGGACCTGCAAAACCTAGCATTTGCCTGCAATAAAACATGAGATGATGGAAGAAGAGAGATGATTGGTCTCTCTTCACCCAATACTTATGAAAAAAAAACAACAAGCAATTACTTATAAAACAAATCCATAGAAAAATGAACAAAGCAAAATCCATTTTATACCTGCAGGAGAGCAATGTCCATCTAGACTCACCAACGGTATTCTGATCATAGATTCTTCGTTCCTTGTCTAATTTGAGTGATTCCAAAGCCAAATGAAAGTAAATTCATAGATATATTTCCATTAGAAACATGTTTTTAAAATTCTATGCAATGATCTTCCAAATCACTCATTAACAGCCTGCAAGACAAGGTGTCTTTTCGAATTCTGGACTAGACCAACAGCCACGGTTTAGGATTAACTTTTTAGTTTGATAACGGATTGATGTGATTCCAATTGGAGATGGAAGTAGATTCATTTAGGTATCTCCATTAGAAACAGGTTTTGAATTCAACAAGAATTGATGGGTCAAATAAGCCAATGAACAGTCTAGAAAATAGAGTTTTAGGAATGCATATTTGTGATAGGCAGTCAGTATTTTGGTCATAAAATTTACATACGGTATCGGAATGGAGTGATTCAAATTGAGTTGTAAACTATATTCATAGGGGAATATACCAAAGAGACAAGTTTGAAAAATATATCCAATAAGGAATCCAAAAATTGACTGTCTCAGCTCTGTTCTTAAGCTGCCAGCTTGACATCCTGTTAGTATTTTGGCCATAAAATTTTCGTTTGACACCCAATTGTAAAAATTCAAATTGTTTTGGAAACTAGATTCAAAGGGATACTTGGGATGTAAATAGGTTTTCAAAAGAAGTTCATTTGGTCTCCAAAAAATGGACTGTCCCGACTATGTTTCAGTAAAAATTTTAAGCCAAAAATGTCACCAAAAAATTTATAAATAAAATTTGACCCCAAAAAGTGATTGGAATAGATGTGAATGTTTTTAATAATTTAAATTTAAATATAACACACATCCATATCAAAAATTTCAAGCATTGAGCACCTAGATTGATTTGCACAGTTTGTTGCAGCCGCAGCTGCAACTCTTAAAAAATGTCATAATGTTGAAATAAAGCATGTGCATTTTTATGGAAAATAAAAACTAAAGACATATCATGATGTGCAAAACACACATATCTCAAACTCATAAAATTTTACCTGTAGCACAGTCATAGCTAGTGTTGCAGCTCACTGTTGTAGCTGAGAGTAATTACAGCTAAGAGTAATCACTCACAGTTGGGTGTTGCAGCTAACAAATTCATGTCAAATTTCAAGCTTGAAGTGTTCCATAATTATGGGCTCATTTTCATGTGGATCCTTCATTCACTTTCCCTAATTACTGTAATTTTGTTTTCATGATATTTTTATTTTTATTTGTAACAAATAGAGATAAATTGAAATTGGGAAATTGATGACAAAAATGACTTAGGCATTTTGTTCAAATAGTTAACAATTCCAAAGCATTCATGAAAGCATCTCATACCCATTCTTTATCTTTCTACTTTCTGATCTTCCAGATCGCAACAAGGCGCAAGAAGAGAGCATACTTATTCAAAAATAAAAACTTAAAAAAACAAAAGCATGGTTTTATTATGTTATTCTACCCTACCTTATTCTACTTGGAAAAAAAAGTGTTCAAGTGTATGCATATTTCCAATGGAGCCATTTCCGAAGAAGTGACTCAAGTATGCTCATACTCCCAACAGAAAAATATAACTTTATGAATGCTAGGATATGAGAGATCAACTTCCCTTGAAATGATGGTGCCAAGAATTGGTGAAGCATGGAATGATGTTGTAGACCGATGACAGTTTGAAACCAAGCTTCAATATAGTCTTTGTTCCCTTGATTGCTCATGGATGTTACACCATAAAGATCCTTATTAAACTGATCTTCCTCAATGCGTAAGGGTTTCAAATCTAATGATGTGAATGATGCTTTTGGTTCCAATGGTTGTTCTCCATCAAATATTACGTGTGTATTGTTGATCTTGTCTGCTTGCTTATGAGGACTAGAACAAACTCCATCTGCAAAACTTGGATCTAAGACATGTTCAAGGCTCGTATGGATTTGCTGCAACAATGCACATCCTTTTTGCAATGGTGTAGATGAGGTAGAACAAGAGGGAAATGTAGGAACATTTTGCAGTTCAGCACTGTAAGCATACTGTACTGCTTTATTATGGTTAGAGTGGAGGGTGGATTGGACAGGAAATTGTGTTGGGTACCAAGGAGTTTGATGAGAAGATAGATGTGGCTGATTTAGATGATTGATTTATGAGGTTGATATTGAAGGACCAACTTGTGTTGCAGCATGAGGGAGAGTGGCCATATGATCATAGGATGGGCCATTCCAACCTTGTGGATGAAGTAAGTAAGATTTAAATTGAGGCTGCAACAGCTGCCATGGTGGAAGAGTATTCAATGATTGAGTATGAGAGTAAGAAAATGGAGGGATAGAATTTTGAACCATAGATGTAGGCCATGGTTGGCATGACTGTTGCAACGAGTTGGCTGCAACTCCCAGATCTCTTTGATATGTTTCTTTCATCCTTGGTAAAGAGGGACAATGATCTGTGGAATGATCCAAGTCACATATACCACAACTTTCAAGATTATCCAAAGGGAAATCCCTTGCTTCTCTTATTTCCTCCTGCTTTTCCTTATCCTGCAAAACAACCTATTCTGAATTTAGTGAATCATTGATACCACCACTAGAATTTTCAAATAAATTATTGATTTTAGCTCGTAAAACTCTTGTTTTTGCAGCAAATTTCAAAAATAGAGATAAAATTTCCTTAGAATTCTTACCAGTCTTGAAGCTTCCTCTTGAATACCTTCTACATAACTCACAAATGTCATCATATGCTAACTGAAAGACATTACCTGTTTCGATCAGATTCAATATTTCTAAACATTCAACTTGGATTCCCTTGAGTAGAAGTGTTTTTAAGATTTCCTTCCCCAGATTCCTCTGTTTGGATCTTTGGAGGTTATATTGAAATCGTTCTATGTATTCCTCCAGACTCTCTTCTTCTCATTGTGTCATTTCGAAGATGTCTTCATTGACCCTGCAATAATCTTGGTACCTTTTCAAGAACACATGTTTCATATCTTCCCAAGTTTGTATACAATTCCCACTGAGGCTTATTAACCATCAGAGGGTTGTTCCTTTTAAAGTAAGGGAAAATACATTCAACTTTTGATCATTAGCACAATAACCATATCCTCTACAAAGTACTTCAAATTGAAATAAAAATACATCAGGGTCTTCGTTTTCCAAACCGTGAAAATTTTGTAGAACATGTGAGGGAATTCTTTTCGTTGGTGCCACTCCTCTCGAATCTCTGATGGGAAATTCGAAGGTAACAACTTCTGCATCTACCATCTCTTCATTAGATTCTTCCTGTGCTATCTTGAGGCTCCTCCTTCGAGTGTTCCTATCAACTTGTTAGTAGAATGGGTGGTGCTTACAACACCACTAAGGGGAATGATAAGTATGCTGCAAATATTGAAAATGAAATAAAACTGAATGTAAAGACATAAAATTAACACTCAAAATAAATTCAATAAACTAAAATGTAATCATGCAACCTACATGCCCTATTTTAACAATGCATCTGCAAAACAATGTCAGATGTACTATTGCACAATTGATAACTTCCCCGGCAACGGCGCCAAAATGTCATGCCCACTATATGTCAGTTAATTAAAACTTAACATGTAGAGTGCTAAACATAAATTATAAACGCGACGAAGTCTTTTATTTCAAAGCTATCGTGCAAGATATATGCGAGTACAATTTCTATCTGCCATTGTTGATCTATTAGTATGCAATCGAAACTATTTGTAAACTAGATCACATCTTCTTGAAAGTAAATCAATCCTCATTCTATTCATAAAATCACACTGTAAATCTAATCACACTTCAACAAAATAATTGATCATGAAACAAGATCTAATTGCGCACATCTAAAAGAATTGTTATATTGGCCAACGGTCTACCCAATGAATTATCAACACAACGATTATGACAGATCTAATGAATGAAAGCATACAACTATGATAAGCTTAATGAATGAAATCATAAATGAAATAATAAGTAGTTCTAAACAATAACATAGTTACAATTAACACTACCAGCATCTGCTCAGGGAAGAGGGCCCTTCCTCCACTGAGCAGAGCTGGATTTCCACAATAAAAGTCTACAACTCCAGAATTAAGAAACTACCAGCATGTATTATCATAATGGAAGAATTACAATAGATATGGATCAAATCCTACATCATAACATTGTGTTCTCTCCTATCTTGCATCTTCTATCATCCATCTCCTATCCTGCCTAATCTATCATATATCATGCATAATCTCCCTCTCAATGAGATTGATTACATATTTATACATAAAATTATCTCATGGAAATGAAGAACTGAACCCCCAACTTGTGATCTGCAACAGCTGGAACATGGCCGTAACTGTTGGCAACTTTGGAGGCCGCAACACCAAATCTGGAAAATACCCTCTCGAAGAACCACCTGCATATCGCAAACCGTAGCTTTGTTTGGCGATTTCCTTGCGTGTCAGGTAAATAAGGATGTTATGCACAAAACCCATGTCTCGGATTTTTGAGATTAATTTCCATCTGCCCACAAATCAAGACACGAATCAAAGTGTTCTTATGTGGCATGCGTTTTTGGTTAAGGCTGTAACAGCTGGCTATGAGCGTCCTGTACGTGACAACTCGCTCCACAAACCATCATTAGTAAAATTATGCATAATAGTCTTTTAATTCATCAAATATAAAATAAAATAATCATTATTAACCACTTAAAAGATCAATGGAAGTAGCAGGCTCTTCAACGCGCTGCTACAACAAATGGATGAAAAATGGAATGATAAATGAGAAATAATGGTAAGAAAATGGATAAAAGGTATGTAAATAAATGATGGAAAAATGGATAATTCCAGGGCCCAACAGTATGTCTCTTCCATTTTCCTAGGAGATAGCATGCTGATATCATCCCGAATATAAGTTACGACCAAAGTTTGGAGAAGGAGAATGTAATGTCTCAAATGCTGATCTGCATGAACGCTGGCTAAGGCTAGCTTCTCCACATGGGAATAGCAAAGTTTCGCATCAATAAGATTTTGGCTCAAATAATATATGACATGCTAATGGAGCTCCTCATCCTCCTGAACCAAAACCATACCAACCGTCTCCTGAGACACGACCACATAAATCAAGAATTCATAGCTATAGTTTGGTGGACTAAGCATGGCGGTTGTTGCTAAGGCTCGCTTAAGAGCATGGAAATACTCCTGGGCTCATTCATCCCAGTAAAAAGGGGTGTCCTTCTTCAACAGTCACATAAAGCCTTTAGTCAAGTTGGCAAAATTAACCACGAACCTTCGCAAGAAGTTTGCCATACCTTATAAACATTGAAGGTGTCGAATATTACGTGGGGGAGACAATTGACGTATTGCCTCAACCTTCAAGGGATCAAATCTAATACCCTCCTTGGATATGATGAATCCTAGTAAATGACCAACTGTCATGTAAAAGATGCACTTATGAGTATTTAAATGAACTTGATAATGATGACATCTTTCGAACACTAATATCAAATGATAAGGATGACACACTCTCAAATGAGAGTGAGCAATGAGATCATCCAAATATACTTCAATAATTGGTTTAAGGTCATGAAATATTAAGGTCATGGCCCGCTGAAATGGAGCTTTGGCATTTTTAAGGCCGAATGGGCATCTTCTGATATGAAAAAGTACCCCAAGGACAAATAAATGCAATCTTGTGTTGATCCTCAGGCTTAATTTGTATCTGATTTAATCCAGAAAATCCATCCATAAAAGAAAATACCTCACTTCGTGCACACTCATCCAAAAATTGGTCAATAAATGGTGTGGGGAAACTATCCTTAGGACAGGATCGATTTAAGTCACGAAAATCAGTACATATTCAGATCGCTCCCTGCTTCTTATCCACCGGAACAAGATTTGAAACCCACTCTGTCAAGGGAATGGGATAGATAAAACTAGATTTAAGCAGTTTCTCTATGTCATCTTTAATGACGGGTGCTTTTCTAGGATTCATGGCATGCAAATGTTGTCGAACTGGTTTTTCATCCGAATAGGTCTTGATTTCATGTTTGACAATACGAGGGTCTATTCCTGGAGTTTCTTTGTATGACCAAGCAAAAATGTCATGAAACTCCTTAAAAAACTTGGTATACTCTTTAATCTCATCGTGGGAACAACCCTTCCTAATGTATACATTCTCAATCTTACCTGATCACGAGAAATATTGATAGGAATTGTTGGTGACAAGTTAGCCATGTTCACATCAGCCATCTGACCAGGAGAGTTTAATGGGACCACGAGGCTACCAATTTTCTCGCTAAGAATATCCCTAAAGTCATCACACTCCAAACGATCAAGCTCAGGAAGGAAATACGATTGATGGTGAAAATATTCCCAAGGTTGCTCAACCCTAGACATGGCCTCAAGAATAGCTTCATCTAACGAAAAAACATCATCAAGGAAGTCATGAGAGTGAGATGACTCTATTTCCCATGCAGGGAGCACATAAGGGTCCTCCTCCTCCGTCTGCGAAGAGGAAGGACTAGGCTCTGCAACATGATCAAGATTCACTTGATATGCCACCATTGTTGTAGGAAACAACGTGTTTGTCTCAACAGGCATACTCACAGTACTCGGTGAAGGAGGAATCCAAGGATATTCCATATGAGTAGTGTGAAAAGATATCGAATTCGATGAGGATGAAGCCCCACCAAGACTAAAACCAATCATAAGAATGGGTGCAAGACAACTAAAGGTTCCCATAAGAGAAGGATACATACCCACACCCACATTCTCAGTTGCCCGCTGAGAATGATCAATAATCAAGATAAAGGCTCCCGATGATGGATTGAAACTTGGATTATGGAATGACTTTTGATAAATACTAACAATATTCCCATTAAATGGAAAGCATACCACTCGAAATAGGGAAGAAGTTACGTCTTGCATACTGTAATGATCCAATTCCTACCCAGCAAAATATTGTAGTCAAGGGGCACATCAACCACCTCGACCTCGATCGCGACGGTATTCTCTACCAATTGGACCTTTAGAGAAGGAAGTACACCGTGCAGCTAAAACGATCTACCATCAAAATATGTCAACATGTTGGGAAACTGAGACAACGTGGGAGAACCTAAGCCCTTCCAACAAGACAAAGACATCACGAAAGCAACAATGCCTTCATCAATGAAAGTACGCATGATGGTGTTGTTGAGACACTCTACATGAATCAAAAGAGACATGTAGTAAGGCAAGAAAGGCTGTACTCCCATGGTTTCAAATTATATAATGGAAGAATATATATCGTCACTAACCCCAAGAGTAGACAACAATGATTTCCTATGCGGAGGACAAGTCTGAAGCACTTCTAATGCGGACATCGCATAAGGAGTCTGGCCCAAATCCTCGACAACTGAATAGTTTTGGGCAGCTCATGCATTAGGATTATGCCCCAAACGCTTCAAGGATCCCTTAGGAATGCAAGGTGTAGCTTCAGGTTTATCCGTAGGATTTTAAATTCACAAAGGGCTCTCGGGTGGGGAAGGTTCTTTCCCAAGGTCTGGTTGTGATGAACCATAATCGTTCACATGTGTCACAACATTAGCACCTCTCACCATGTTGATGCAACTATGACCACTAGTGGCCTTCGACGATTTTTGAGTTCCACCATATGCACAACCAGGATCAATGGTCCTCGAGTTCATATTTTGATTACTAGGAAAAGGATTAGTAAACACAGCTGGGCCCTGTTCTATGAAATTTGAGGCATCCTCCATACGAGGGCACAAGTGAGTGAGGTGATCATACTTACACAACTTATAAGGAAACTTCACCTTACATTTAGGCTGCTTGTCCCCCCAGCATTATTCTTGTTCTTGTCATTATTATTAGCATTTTCATTTTTATTCCCACCCTTACGATATTTTTTTCCTTTTTTCTTATTCCTTCCAGGCTACTGGTTTCCTTTTGGGTTTGACGTTTGCGTAGAGAGTACGCTTGTCGATTGGGTAGGTTGAGACAAAGTCGTATCTTGTTTTGATGCAGGCTGGTTAATCGATAACTGGCTCACTTGTTTTGTAACCGAGTCTGTAGGTTTGGTACTTGTGGAGCCGACAATACCATCGACATGTTGCCTAGGTTTGATCTTGGGGTCAAAATTGGATCTTGGGGAATTCAAGATAATCTCATACAAAAGTCCATATTGAGCATAAATCAAATCCAACTCTTGAGCCCTAAAGATAGCTCGGTCCTCATTTTGAACTCTGGATGTAGAAACATCCTTCACGATGTAAGGTAAGAATTACATGAGGAACCACTCAAGAAGAAACTCTAGTGGTATAAAGGCTTTAATTAATCGTTTTTATCTATGCCACTCTTGAATATGATCTGAAATGTGGGTGGCTTTGTCTCACCAGAAGGTCGACAAGAGTTTGGTACCGACGTCGTAACATATGGGTAGCTGGAAATGATTAAGGAAATTCATGGAAAAGGTCATCAAACGTAGCATAATCCCCCCCCCGGTAACTCTATATACCATTTCACCACAGGACCCGTGAGGATGTGTTGAAATAGCCTCAAACAGATGGAATCATCATGTATGTAATTGGAAAAGCACCAAAGGTGGAAAGTGGTGACATGCTCACCAAGATCTTCATCAGCCTTACCTTCGAACTTGGGAATGTCCGAAGGAAGCTTGGTCGGGACTGATAGCCATGTCAGATTATGAGACACGGGATCATTTATCAATATCGACAAATTAGGTAAGTTCAAAATCGCAAGGAAAGGGAGCCTAGGTTAAGCCAGTCAATTCCACACTCCCTGGTAGTGCTAATTCATGTAAGGTTCATTACTATAAATACCATGGTCTTGGCCATAATAAACTCCTCCCATTTGACCCATGAAGGGTTGCATGGAAGCATTGTGATGTGGAGTACCTTGATTATGAGGTGCTACAAAGCCATAATTAGAAGAGTAAGCGAGTTGTTGATACCCGTACCCATATGGTTGATAGTTTTGTCCATACTGTAGTCCATAAGAATTTCCATGGGAAGCTCCATAGGATGTTCCATGAGATGGTCCATAGTTAGATATATGGGGAGCCCCATGAGCTGGAACATGAGACGATCCAGAAATAGGTACATGACCTGCTGACACAACAGGAGGCACTCGGCTCTGTGATACTACCGTGTTAGTAGTCATGGAACAAACATGGCTAGTAGCAATATTCTGACCCAAAGGCCCACATGAGTTAGGGGGATGATGGGTCGTTAAAAAAACATTCGAAGGAACGTGGTTCAAAGATGATGGGACATGTGAAGGAATGTAACTGGTGTTCCCAATGTTCACACATCTGGGTTCTGGTATCCAAATAGGGTTACTAACACTAGGCCTAGGATGAGCATGTGAATATGCCTCCACCACAGGGATGGAAGGTGCAATGTGACTAGTGCCTGCAAACCTCTCGTCTTACCACTACCCCAATACCAACCTATTGCTAAGCTTCATAAAGAATTTTACTCTACCTTACAGAAAAACTCCTCGGCAACGGCGCCAAAAGTGTTGGGCGTTATAATGTCTAAATTAATCCACCTATTCTTTAATTATCAACCGAGGTTGGTAAAATTTGAGTTGACACAAAATATATGCGAAGGCAGAGGGGTTCTTATGGTTTCGTAGAAATATTTTCACAAACGAAAGATCGAAAGATCTTTCAAAATGAAAAACCGAGTCAAACTCCTAAAAATTCAATTATTAAAGTAATTAAATTAGGACAGAATAATAAACTAAACAATTGATAATAAACGATTAACTACTCAAATGGAAAACTAAGGTACAAGGAAGACTTAACTTATAAGCAAGTAGAAAACGTAATAAGAAAAGCAAGTAGAAAACTTGATAAAAGAAGCAAGTAGAAAACTTAATAAAGAAATATCTTTAGGTTATGTCCTACAAGTTCTTTCAACAATAACACAACATAAAAGAGACAACCTAAAAACATACTAAGGAAAACACATATAACACTAAATATCACATGCAAACAACTAAGTCAATCTAAAAACATAAATACAAAATAATATAGTAGTAAAACAACATCAACAATAATATTCAAGAAACAAAAACAACTTGACACACATTCAAGGCAAAAAGAGAAATAAGGAAAAATAATAAAACTTCAACAAATAACCTAAAACAATTAGATTTTAATTTTAATGTTAAATACAACTAACATCTAAATACTATAGTCAAAACATAATTTTGACATCAACAAAACAGAACTAAAAACAATCTTAAAATACATAAAAAAAACACTAAAAATAGAACTAAGGGTTGAATGACAGACTGAACTGTGGGTCTGAAAGGGGTGGTTGAATGACAGACTGAACAAGCTGTCTGAATGACAGTCTGCACAGTTAAAATGGTAAAAACTAACCTAATTGAGCTAATCTTCAGCTGAACTCATGCAGATGTAATTCTAATGCATAAGACAATAAATAAACCTACTTATTAAGCAGATCTAATCTGTAAGATAAACTTAAATGAATTCATGTACATAAGCATAAAGAAACCATTTCATATTAAACTGGAATGTAAATTGCATAAACTGATAATTAAAACAGAAAAACAGAACTAAATCTACTTAATTGGATAAACAACAATCTATTAACTTGTAAATAAAAACAACAACAAACTCAAAATAAAGTGACTAAAAACAAAACTAGAAACAAACTATGCACGCAGTTAATTATCTAATTTAGAAATAAAATTGCATTACAGAAATAAAACAGACTATGAATTAAACTAGCTACAACAGGAAAAAATGAAAGAAAGAAACAAGAAAGAAACCTCTGGTTGATGAGGGGCCCTCTCAGCAGTCAGGGGTGACGCCTGACTAACTTCTACTCAAACGCAATCTTCAACAGCAATTCATACAACTCTTTATTCAGATGGTGGAACAAAAATACAATGTTCAAGAGTAAATTACAAGAAGAACTCTTCTCTCCTAAGTCTTATAACTGACTGATTTTCTAGCTAACTGATCCCTCTCGTAGAGGTTTCTATATATAATTATTTACAAGGATGAGCAAGTCGACCCTTTAGAGGTCGACTGCTCTCCAAATTTAGTCGATCTTAAAGGCGTTTAACTTATCACAATCCAACGCGCGGGAATCTCCCTTATTCAGTGCGAATAGTATTCAAAGGTGGCGCACAGGCTTCTCTTCAGCATGAATGATCTTCATAGGTGGTGCACAAGTTCCTTCCTGAGTGTAGCAGGTGACTGATGGCGAACAGAGGAGAGCATAGTGGCGAATCTTCTAGGGCGTGAGTTGAATGCATCAATCTAGCACATGGAAGGTTGATGTGGTGGCAAGCAAAGGAGAACGTAGGCTAGCAAGTGTCTAGAACAAAGCTTCATCACTAGACGTGTGGATAACCAGATCGTTTGCAGCAGTTTCACATTTTAAATGCCTAGAGTTAATTCTCAGAAGTGCGCAGTCTGTTGGGAGATCTGGACGGAGAGCTCAACGAGAGGCTAAGCCATGAGCTGGATATGTTGGGCGTCGATCTAGAGCCAACGAAGTGTCTATTTGTTGCCGTGCTTCAGGACTGGAGTCTGCTACAACAAATTTCAACATCTGGCAAAGCACCAGTAAGTTTCATGCAACGGGCTGGATGACGAGTTCGACATGTTGTGTGAAGGCACGCTGAATGTGTTTTGTTTATTAATTTAGCCCAAAAATATTATAAAATCTCCAAACAATAGTATAAATCAGTTAACACATCAAATGCATTTTAATAATGTCTATTTTAATTAATAAAACCATAAAAATATGATAATAATAAAATATTTCATATAAACCTTAAATACACTCATACCTAAGGCTGAATAATGATCTGTGTGTCATAAAATATACATAAGATAATAAAATATTTGTTTGAATGAATAATTTAACTACCAAAAATGATAAAAAAATACTAGGATCAACAGGAAGCCAAAGGATTCATCCAACCAATTCAAGAAATTATTTTTCTTAGTGGGGTGATGGGGCTCTGTCTCTCTACCCATTTTCATCCTAAACAGGCCAAGCTTACGCAAGGAGACTTGCATACCTGGCCTCCAATCAACATAGTTGAAGGGTTTAGGGATCTGGGGTATAAGAGATGAAGAATCCATCAATATTTTTGTTGATCAGTCGATTCCTCAACAAGCTACGTAGGTACCTGGAAGTAACACTTCAAAAAACAAAATCAATTCACAATCATGTTAGTTTCAATCCTTCCACCTCAACATGTACACTTTCTCAGGGTCCATCACACCTGCAGAGACTTATCTGGATGAATCTAGAGTTAGCAAGGAACAAATTGCAGGAATTATATGGAAACTCAACTGCTTCTAGTGTACAATGGAGGTCATACAGACTTGCTGCTAGCCTGAACAAGTCTCTAACACAATGTTTGAATTATTTAAAGGTATAATTGTGCAGTGGAATAGTAAGAACAAGGCTCTAGTGTAAATGAGTGCAATTGAAAGGTTTAATTGTGCACTGGAATAGTAAGAACAATGTACACTGAACAAGACAAATTTTAGAGAAAACTGATAAGAATTGATCAATAAATTGCAACATTAATATTAATTAATTCCATCACTATAAAACAGTGTTACAATAAGGAGAATTTGAATCATGTGGGTAAGATTCGAATCTACCAACTCAACCTGACTGATTGGCTAACTAGGAGTGTCTAAATCACCGCATCGGAGCCACTAGTATAACTATGCATAACTAAATCAGTCTGACAATCAATTAAAATAGTTAAACCAATTAAACTAACAAGATAGGTGAAAAAAGGTGCCATTTCCCCATGCATCCATGGAAAACTGGAGCTAGAATAGCTAAGAGTGATCTAACCGAATGTAACTGGAGGTTGACTCATCATAACTGGTTACCTACCACAACCAAGCAATGGAGGTTGCTAGTGGCACTCATAGCGGCTCCTAAAATGTAGGGAATGGTCTTAGAGGAACTTAAACTCATGCATGAACATGAAACAAGTGGAATTTAACCTCTATATGTGTTCCCCTTACTCCAGTACAATAATAATGTCTCCTTGTGCTAGACAATATGATCAATAGACTATATATGGACAAGGGAGGATTATAATAATCCTAACACTTTGTTCTTCTCCTAACTCTATCCTCGATAAATGATCAAGTCCTACATTCAACCATCCTATTTTTACAATAATATTGAAATAAAATTCTTGGAATAGTAACAACCATTGACAAATATTTCCCCACAACACAGGCTTGTTAACCAGGTATTTCAATGTTGAGTGATCCATAAACATTTGGAAATGGCCTCCTAATAGATAGTGGCAGAATTTTTGTAATGCATACACCATCGCCAATCCTTCCCTCTCTTTCGTTTTGTAGTTTCTCTATGTGGTAGATAGCTTCCGACTTGTAAACGAAATCAACTACTCGATTTCTTCTTCCCCTGGCTGATCCAATACTACCCCCAATGCAACTGATGAAGCATCGACATGAATGTGGAACTCCTTCATCTAGTCTTGAGACTAATGTTGGTGTTGTGACCACCTTCTTCTTTAGATTTCCGAGGATCCTCGGGCACTCGTCGTTCCATTCGAACTTCTCATCCTTCTTCAACAACTTCTCCATTGGTGTAGTGATCATTGTGTATCCTCTTATGAACTTCCGATAATATCCGGTATGACCCAAATTTGACCTTAGTTGTTTTACTGTAGTAGGTGTCAGTAAGTAAACTATTATCGCAAGCTTGGCAGGATCGACCAACATACCTTCCTTACACAGAGTGTGTCCCAGCAGAATCCATAATGGAGCACAGAATACATGCTTCTTCAGATTTAATGAAATATGATGTTGTCAACACCTTTCCAGTATCAGTCGAAGATTCATAGTATGGTCTTTAAGCAGGCCATAAACAGTCTAATCGTCCATATAGACTTCCAAGAACTTATGAATAAAGTCCTTAAACGTTGCGACAATTATCTTAGAAAACAATTGTTGGTGCATTCTTGATACCAAATGGCATCACCATATACCGAAAACATCCTCACTATGTTACACAAGTGGTTTTGTGTCTATCCTCTTTCGCTATCCATATTCGGTGATAGCACGAAAATCCATCTGTAAACGAATAGATTTCATGACCTCTGACTCATTCTAGTACTTCATTAGTAAACAATGTTGAAAACGGATCGTGAATACTCACATCATTCAAATTCCTGGAGATCGACACAGTTTCTGATTTCTCCTATCTTTTTGTGTCGCTCCACCATTGGAATAATCCATTATGACCCTTGGAGTGGTTCAATAATTCTAGCATCCATCATCCAGTCTAATTCTACTTTGACACACTCCTTGTACCTCGGATCCAGCCTATACGGTCACTACTTAATCAGTTTTTTGTCATGTTTAAGCAGAACCCTCATTTCTCCCAAGTTGCTAGAAATCCCCTTCATCTAAGAGAACATAGTCGAGAACAAGTCCTGAAATTCATGCAGCATATCAATGAATTCCCCCATCATCGAATCGTCCTAGTAATCTCCAATTACTAGTGAACTTTGGGTCCTCTACTGTCTCGATGTTAACCTTCTTCAGTTTCAGTGGCTGCTTGGATTTGTCGCCTGGTACTTTTGGAGCTACGATATCATGAATTCCCTATGATTCTGGGATATCGATAGCTCTTGGATCATCTCCATCATCCAACTATATTGATACATTATAGCATTCCATCATCGTCTCTGCTGTCATCGTCCATTGTGGTTTCATTGGTAACTCAACTGGAATGATTTCGAATGCTTTGTCACGGATGTCCTATAGTGCACTATGGTTGAATGGATTATCATTCGCAAAGCTAAAAGTATGAATGAATATGGAATTCAGTTCTTCCCATGTTTTAGTTTCCTTTTGCAACTCTATAGAGACATACCACCTCTGCGGTATCTCATCCAACGTATGAACAAATGCATGGACCCATTCTTCTTATGCCAAGATTGATGGATTTTTGCTATCACTGATCTATTGTAGATGTGCAAGTCTGATCCAAATGTCTATTTGAAGTTGATTCATGGTTCTTTAATCATTATTTTATTGTATATGGATGACCTTTTGATCACAGGAAGTTCCAAGAAATAAATTGCCTCTTTGAAGAGTGCAATGAACCATGCCTTCTCTATGACTGATTTGGGATTGTTAAGCCAATTTTTTGGGCTTGAAATTTCTCAATCAGATCTTATAATCAAGGTACATCAGTCCACGTATTCTTTAGATATGTTGAATAAGTTCACAATGAAGGATTGCAAGTCAAGCAAGACTCCTTTCCTTTCAGGAGTTAAGCTTGAAGAAGTGCAATAAACACCATTGGTAAACAACACACTCTATAGGAAGTTGGTTGGTTGTCTTCTTTATTTGACTCATACTTGACCTGATATATCTCATCCAGTGCATGTGTCTTCCAAACATATGGATCAGCCTCATGACACCCATTGGAGGGAAGCAAAGAGAATCGTAATCTTTGTACAAGGAACAAAATATCATGGGATTCACTATGTTGCACTGTCTAGCCTAGAGTTAGTTGGTTTTACTGACTCTGATTGGGAAGGTGAAAACACTAATAGAAAATCAAATTCTGGATATGTGATTATGCTTGCTGATGGACCAATCAGCTAGTCAAGTACGAATCAAAGTGAAATTGCACTTTCATTTACAAAGGCATAATACAGAGGAGATGTGAATGCAGCTACTCAATGTTTATGATTGCAAGGAATACTTGGAGAGTTTGGGATCAAGCCAGATAATTCTACATTCATCTAATGTCAAAACCAGAGTACCATTCGTATCTAAAGTGATCTAGTACTGAGGCAACGAACCAAACATATAGATATGCATATGCACTACATCATAGGACTTGTGCATGGTGGGGTCATTTATCTTCTCTATTGCGCATCATCTGAGCAAACTGCAGACATCTTCACCAAGGTGTTTTCTGAGAAGACTTTCAGCAATCTCAAATCACTACTGGAGATAGCTGATCATGCAGTGAATACTTATTGAAGAAAATATTTCTTAATATTTGTTCATGTCCATGTTTAAAAGAGGATTTCCCCCTTGTGGTTTTTCCTCTTTCCTTCTTTGTATGGACAAGCAGTATGTAAAGGGTGACTAAGCCTTGTTGCTAGGGCCTATCTCTTTGATATTTTTCTGATATTGTACATAAATTCAGGCTTAATAGGGGGTGTTGGAATAATCAAAACCCATTCTAATACTTATGATAAAATAATTAATCATTTTTATTAATTTTCTAAGTCCTACACTATCTAGTTTGCACCCAATTCCATTTCTTAGGCCAAACTTGCCAAAAATGCCTCCTGGAGCACTTTGGAAAGATTCTGGATAAGAGTATACCAACTAACAAACTACCTATTTTAGTAAGTGTGCATTCCTTCCTTATCCGTAGTTTCCAACTTTTCTATAGTTTTAAGGAAAAACGTAAACCTAGTTTTAAGGTAGTCTACCTTGTTTTTTGAAACAACTCACCTCACTTCTTTTACTCATCTAAAAGCATGATAAAGTCCACTTTCTATCACTTATCAACTGTAACTACTCATTCATCAAATTCATGAGCATATTGACTAGTTTGGAAAGTGCTTTATGCACCTATGGGGGATTTTGACTAGTTTAGTAAGCTTGCTTTTGTATTGATTCGAATAACATTTTTGAACTTTAGAATCCTTTGAGTATATGCATGGATAGAATCCTACATATATTTAATGATGGATGGTGTAAATTAATATAAACAACATCTTGTGTAATTCAACTAATTTAGTCTCCATTTGAGTGTTTCTTGCATAGTTTTCAAGCAATTTTGTGAGTTCAATTGATCTCAGCGTGGGATTATTTTCCACAGAAGGGCCAATGTATTTATTAAATTTCATGACAACATAGGATGGAAACTTACTAGAGGGATAGATATAGGTGTGTATACAATTCACGTGACCACTCTAAGTGCACCATTGACTAGTATTGATTGGACCCATAAATTGCAAGATTTCTAGTTGATGGTCATCATATTGTTGTGCATTTGAACCATTAGTGAAATCTGTGACAGATTTTGCAATAGGCATAACCAATGCTTGGAGAATGTATGTGTTATGATTGTTTGTAAGAATGTCCACTGCAAAGAAATGTATTGCTATGTCAAAGTTTGAACGTCTAGTTGACAAGAATATCTTAGTCCAAGACTGAAGGAGGTTTCAATATTCCAAGGTTCGTGTAGCATTGTGGATTTTTTTCAATAGCTATCGAAAATGCCTTGACCCAATCTATATTATAAGGTGAGGATGTGCATGCATAATAATCCTTAGTTATGACTATGAGATGAGGATTTTAAGGGAAGAGGATGTAAAGACAAGTAATTTTTAAATGTATTTTGGTGGGGTCGAGGAAAAATGTTGTGAGAAACCACAATATTTGGAAGGACATAGGGATATTACATCACGTTCATGCCACCCATCAAATTGAAGAGTATTCTTGAGCCAACAATTGTTTTTTTAATTTTAGTAAAATCATTGTTTCTCCATATCGTGTGCCCTATGACACTTCTCTATAGAAAATGCATAAATCGACCTCTACATAGTTTGTGATCCTAGCTACATGTCATTATTTGTATTTGCATGACATCGAGTGTTGTTTATAGCTGTCATGAGTCCATGATATTCATGCAAGAAATGAAGTCTTATAGAGGAGGACTCATCAAACCAACCTTTTGAATTTCATTTTGACGAAAAAAGAGTGGACATTGGTAGCGAGGTTCACATAGGTAGTAGCCACAAAGTTTTGAGCTTGTTTCAGGCCTAGTAGTAGACTAGTAGTTCTTTTTTGTTATAGTCGTAGTTGTTGTCACATTTTCACACTTTAGATTGCAACCTCAAGTGACTCGAGAGTCCAAGTTGTTAGATTTTTATCATTTAAGCAATATGATCTTAGGATATTATCTGAGAGAATAACATGCACAACAATAAACATAAGAGACTGGAGACACAAAGAATTTTCCTCAGGAAAACCATAAAGGAGAAAACCCCGCAACTTCCTCAGAGATAGAATGAGCACCAATCGAAGTAGTAAAACCCAAAAACATAAAGATGATCTCCAACAACTTGTTCTCTCTCTCTCACTTGAGAGAGCTTCTCCTCTCTCACTCATGCACCACAATGAGTGAGTGTGTGTGTGATAAATAGAGAGGCTCACTCTCTATTTATATTCTTTCGTTCACTTAATGTCCACTTCAACATGTTGGCCCCACTTAACAATTACTTACTAGGGCCAGCATATCTAGGAGAGTCTAATAACCCTAGTGCCCCACAACTGTGAGGACTTTGACCTTCAATCAACAAGGAGGGTTAACCTTAACTCAATTGTGGGGACTATTGTCCTGACTTACAATGGAAGGTTGAACTCAATGACTTTAAATGACTTGTTTAGATTATTGAATCTCCTGATTGAAACATCAGGGCATGACATGACTCAATTACATTATAGATACTTCTCGGAATAAACATCGAGGCATAATACATAAGATATACAAGTGAATACATTCTAAAGTTACAAATACATCAACACTCACTCTTAACTAGGAAGGTATTCTCTCGACACAATTTATCAGCACAAGTATTCTTCTCTGTATCATCTAGATCAACATCAAGTCATCTTCATCTTCAAGTCTGGATCTGAATCATCACTGGATCTAGATCATCACTGGAACTGGATCATCATTAGATCTAGATCATCACTCGATCATCATCACTGGATCTGGATCATCACTAGATCTGGATCATCACTGTTGGATCATCACTGGGTCATCATCACTGGTGCTATCTAATTTCTACTCGTCACAGGAAGTTCTATAGAGCCAACCCTTTTTCATGCTGGTTGTAGGCCTAGCCTCCATGTAGGTATTTATCTTCTTCGGCACTTATATCTGACCATATGTCAGAAAGGCCCGCCCAACACTTGCATCTGACCATGGGAGGAACACATCCACCATGTCAGAAAGGCACGTCCAACACTCACATCTGACCATGGGAGGAACACATCCAAGAACCATGTCATAAAGGCCCAACACTTACATCCGACCATGGGAGGAACACATCCAAGAACCATGTCAGAAATGCCTAGCACTTACATTCACCAGCATGATAGGACACACCTACTATCATCTATGGAAGGGCCTAGCACTTACAACTATCAACATGATAGGACACACCTACTATCATCTATGGAAGGGCCCAGCACTTACAACCATCAGCATGATAGGACACACCTACCATCATTTGTGGAAGGGCCCATCACTTACAACTAGTGGCATGGTAGGACACAACTACTACCATTCATGTAAGGGCTTTGCTATTACATCTGACCATGCGAGGAACCAATCTAGCATACATGTCAGAAGGGCTCTCAGCGCTAGGCTGAGTATTCCTGGTAACTGACCAGGTGCCTCCATTCTCCCAGAGAATGGCCTCTTAGCACTAAGCTAAGTATTCCTAGTAACTGACCAGGTGCCTCCATTCTCATAGAGAATGGCCTCTCAGCACTAAGCTGAGTATTCCTCGTAACTGACCAGGTGCCTCCATTCTCCTAGAGAATGGCCTCTCAGCACTAATCTGAGTATTCCTAGTAACTGACTAGGTGCCTCCATTCTCATAGAGAATGGCCTCTTAGCACTAAGTTGAGTATTATTGGTAACTGACCAGGTGCATCCATTCTCCCATAGAATGGCCTTGAACACTTATATCTTATCATGTGGGAACACATCCCTCAATCACATCAGAATGGCTCTGCACTGATCATGTGGTAACACAACCCACAATTACATCAGAGCATCTCTGCACTTACATCTAACCATGGAAGGAAACAATCCTCTCACCATGTCAGAATGGCTCATGGACTCATCACTTCCCCTTGGAAGGAACCTCGCTGGAGAACACCAAGCTTCTCCCTAAAGTACTCAAACTTCACTCTGGCCATTTCTAGCATAGAATCACATCAGGGATGATTACGTCCAAGGATAACCTGGGAGCTTTTCCAAGACCGATTACATCCGAGGACAACCTACAGGACCTATTACGTCTGATCAACCTACGAGCTTCGCCAATATTTATGCTTAGACAACCTGTCTTACTGGTTATGCTAGAACTCCCTCTTTCAAGAGATATCAATCTATATCACTGCTCCTTTTTGCATCATACAAAAATGCAAGTCAGATCAACCAAATCAAATAGAAGTTTTCAAAAGAAACATACTACCTCCCAAATAGCAAGTGGAAACATCTTTTTCCTTGGTTGTACTTAGTTCCACGCAGGACTGCTTCCAGCTACCTCTTTAGGATATCTACTACATACTTCCCTTGTCCCAGGGAGATTCCATCTGCATTATGCCACACCTCCATGCTTAGAAAGTAGTGCATCATATCCAAGTCCTTCATCCTGAACTTGGTAGCAAGTATCCTTCTTGCAACTCTAATGAGTTCCTCTTTCCCTGTCAGGAACAAGTCATTGACATGTAACAGGAGCATCACTGGTCTTCCACCTTCAACCTTAAAGTAAAAGTAAATCCTAGAGTCATCAGTAATCTGTCCATCCTATCGTACCATGTTGAACCTCAGGATCTTCTGTAATCACTCTCTCTAAAGTGGAGCATCATTATCCCTCTGTCTTTCGTACTCTATGCACTGAAACATTCTGTACCAGAGTGACAAGTAGCTTCCTCTACTACTAATATTCTATGTATCCATCTAGGGTCACTGGATACCAAGATCCTTTATCTTGAAAATGTTCTTCTCGCACCCATCTGTGAACTTGTCATCCTCTATAGGCTTTCATCTTCAACATTGTAGAAAAGGTTAAGATCTTCATCACTCTAGGTGATCTTCAAGCTCCTCACGTATGTGTTATCCCATCGGTGTCTTTTGAGCTCATACAAGGCATTATTTAATTTGCACACATGAGTATGCTTGTTATGTGTCTTAACTTTTGGTGGTTGCAAATGTCTCTTCATAGTCTATGCATTCTTTTCGTAAGAAGCCTCATACTACGAATCCTTCCCTATATCCCACGATGTTTCCATCTACTACATGATGGAACTACGAACTTCCCTTCAGGTCTCGATACTGCATCCTAGACATCATTCTTCAATTTGTATTATTGGAGTGAATCTTGAACTGTCGTCACTTCTTCTTTGGAACAAGTCTCGTCCTTCTTTTCTTGTAGGCGATTGTACACGATCATTACTACAAGTCAAATGCACCAGTTGTATGATTAGAAAAATTTCATAATGCATATTCATAATGGTAAATTCTTATGCATAAATATATAATCATGCAACCATTTTAGCCAATACAACATCCATCTATATCTCATAGAAACTTTCTAGATGACTTCCATCTCTACCAAGACAACATTGAGATTGTGCACTAATCCAATATGTCAGCAAAGAGGTTTCATTCTAGATAAGTAGCAATGGAGAGTTGTATAGCACCATAATCTACTTACCCATCACATGCATATTAGTAGTATACTATCATCCATAATACATCAACTGAATATAAACAAATGCAGAACAAAATAATATCATGAAATGACAATTGAATACTTATCTTTATTTGTTTCATGGGTAGACTCTTTCTTGAGCTTCATCATCTTCTTCATTCATAACAACGTCATTTCTTATCCAAATGCTCAAGATGGATAAGAGGATCTTCAAGAATTGAGTACTTCATATTCCTCATTGCTTGAGGTATTTTCATTGAATCGTGAAATCTTGATCTTCAGTTGCTCCCATCTTCTTATCTCTTATTATGAGTTGAGCTTCTTCTTGTGTGTGCTCTTCCCAGAGCCTATTGAAAGTAATCACTTCCTTCTGACACACATTCCTTGAATGAATGAATCCCATGATCCTAGGAGGCCATTCAAGGTGGTTATCACAACTTCTGCATTCTCCACTTCTTCTTCTATCACTTCAAGTTGTTCTTTGATTTGAGAGACCCTTGTAAAGTATGACTGTATGGTCTCTGCATTCGATTTGAGGCATCCATCTTAGTTCCAGAGCTGGTTGATCTAGGGTTTGTCAGAGAAACCCTAATTTTCAAACTTGGAATATTTCAAATCTAATTGGATAGAAATATAGAACTATTCAAGTCGAGTTGTTGAATGTACTCCTCTTCTGAAAATAGCGGAGGGAAGCTCCTCAAACAGGAAGCCCTAGTTTACCAATTTCTTTTGCAGAAATTCGTGATACTGTTTCTATGGTATCACCGAAAGTACTACTCCTCTATGTCTGAAATTTCGTACTGAGGTAACCTCGTCCGTCCTTATTCCAACACCCTGGGTTTCATCAGAATTGGTTTCACCAATTGGGACTTATGAGCGTTTTCCCAAGGTGACATGTTTCAAGATTGTTTAGCATAGCGAAGTTGTACGGACTGCCACGTGTCACTATTTCACCTTTTGGGTCTGAAACTTTTACCATAGAAATTAAATTCCGTACCATTTTTGGAACATCTTGAGAAATTTCATTTGGACCTTCTTATCCCGAGATATAGCGATTATCCCCAGCTGTCCTATTTGGGGAGGAATCGTGGGAGAGGTTGGAACCCTAACTTGGAGGAATCATATCTCCTAGAATATAGTCAATCTGAGGCTAAAATACACAATGTACAACAGGAATTTATCTTCAGTCTATGAAAGTTTCAGCTTCCTATCCTTCTCCAATATTGAGATATAGCGAATCTACCAAAACTTATCAGTTTCAGTATTTTAGGGTTTTTTAGGCAGGAGGTCAAACTAGGGTTTGACTTTCCCGAAGCTTCACCCAACCAAAAATCTCAAACCAGGTGTCTAAAATCCGATTTTGATGAGGAGAGTAATCCTATGCGAGGATCACTCAAAAATTCCTCTTCTGTGAAAAGCCCTAATTTCCCGCACAAAAAACTGAAAATGCCCGAAATCAAATTATGATTCGACAGAAATATGCACCCTTCAATGGATAGCTAGCCTATCCTTATTTTGTTGATGGATTGTGGAGGGAGACCCAAAAAGTAAGAAGCCCTAGTTTCTGCAGCTGCATAGTGTCTTCTTCTCATGTTAGCTCTGATACCATGTTAGATTTTTATCATTTAAGCAATATGATTTTAGGATCTTATCTGAGAGAATAACATGCACAAAATAAACACAAGAGACAAGAGACACAAAGAATTTTCCTTGGGGAAACCATAAAGGAGAAAATCCCGCAACTTCCTCAGAGATAGAATGAGCAGCAATGGAAGCAGTAAAACCCGAAAACATAAAGATGATCTCCAATAGCCTGTTCTCTCTCTCTCACTTGAGAGAGATTCTCCTCTCTCACTCATGTTCCCCAGTGAGTGAGTGTGTGTGTGATAAATAGAGAGGCTCACTCTCTATTTATATTCTTTCGTTCACTTAATGTCCACTTCAACATGTCGACCCCACTTAACAATTACTTACTAGGGCCGGCATCTCTAGGAGAGTCTAATTACCCTAGTGCCTCACAGTTGTGGGGAATTTTCCCTCTGATCAACAAGGAGGGTTAACCTTAACTCAATTGTGGGGACTATTTCCCCGAATTACAATGGAGGGTTAACCTCAATGAATTTACATTACTTGTTTAGATTATTGAATCTCCCAATCGGAACATCAGGGCATGACATGACTCAATTACATTACAGATACTTCCCAGAATAAACATCGGGGTACAATACATAAGATATACAAGTGAATACATTCCTAAGTTACAAATACATCAACACGAGTCACATCTCAATGGCTAGTGTCTCATAGTCATCAATGATTAATGGTCATCTTGCACAACAAAGCAGTGAGTGCATGGCATGAGTGAGTGAGTGATTATAATTTATCATATTTCCAATACTTTGAATGATGAGTTGAACTTTATAGTATAGAAATTTTAACATCTTGAGAAATTTATATGTATGGGTAATTTCAAATGTTTCCCTTCTTTTGAAATGTTGATATAAATTATGCCCTTCTTAATTCGAAGGGTGAAATTCAGATTTTAATTTTTTTTTTAAGGGCAATTTTAACTTTACACTTCTGGAAAGGGCTAGAACCCTTTGGAAGGGCTCGAAAGGATTCAATTTTGAACGTTGGATGAAGGTAATATGTGACAGGGGACAAGGAGCAACTCCACACAAATAAATGGCCAAAAAAACCCAACCCTTAAATAACACCTTCGACATAACAAATAATAATATTTTTATTTCTACATATATTTTAACGCATGTAATTTTATATACACATATACGAAATTGATTGGAACTTTCAAGAACAATAAAATTTAATTGTGGTTTATAAAGTAGGTAGAAAAAATCCCTTTACATTTACTTACATTTTAAGTCATTTAATTTTATATGCATACATTTATGATTGGATTATGTAGGTATGCAATATAACTCGTCAAGAACTTTCAACAATAATAGAAGAATAATGAAATTATTATTGTTTAGGAACTTTAATAAGTTAATTGGTGAAAACATTGTTCTTATTAATATTATTCAATGTTTTTAGAAAATCATGGTAGAGGCGATAGTTGAAAAAAAATGGCATGGTTTATTAAGATTTGATTTATAATGTATTGATATTAATGTTTTATTATAGTGTTGAGAGGCGTTTGTGTTTCGTTTGTAATGCTGGCACATATAGGTTCAATAAATATAATAATAATAAAAAGTAAAAATAAAAACACTTATAACATGCCGGCTTATAATTAAAATAATAAAACAATAAAAATATTATACTTATATAAATATACAACCATATTAGAGAAATACTCATAATCTTACAAACTCAGTAGTAAAATTCAATTGGCTTTCAAATAGTAAAAAGAAAAATTATAAAACCAAGAACATATAAAATAACACTAGGTTTACCTCAATGGAATATTACAACCATATTTATAAGCTTCTTCAAATGCAAATACAACTAACAAGAAACCACATGCCACTAAAACCATGTTCTTTAAACCACTTACATCCTTGCTCATTTCTAAGTCAAGGTTAACCCTAACATGTGAATGTTCATTTTTTGTTATATAGAAAAACAAGTCATTTCTCAAAAACATTTGGATAAATGTTTAAAATCTTCATTTGATGGTAAAATGTTTTTCTAATTCCAATTTATTCTGGAAATCTAGATTTTAAAATTTTATATGGATTATTTTGATCATTAACTACTCTTTTTTTTTGTAAATAAAAGTATATTACTGCTTAAAACCTGATTAGAGAGATGCCATCAAAATTGCAGGCCCTGACCAGCCCGCGACCGAAACTACCCATCCCAGTTACATTCAAAATTCCATAATCTTTCCCACCCATAAGCCGGGAGAGTTCCCTCTGAGGATATCTCAATCCCAGTCTTAGATACAGAGCCTAACTTCCTATATACTTGCAACATAAAAACAGCATAACAAACTGAGAACGTAACAGGCGATTAACTAGAAAAACCTAAGGGTCGTCTTCTTAGCGTCCTAACCATTATCAACCATCAGAAGAAGATGCAGCACCATGCCTCAGGGCGGCATCGAGACATCTTGAGCGAGGACCCTAGACATACTGTGACCGTTCAACTGCTGCATTGCTCCCATAGAGCTCTCCAGGGGAGGGACTCCAACATTCCTCCCATGAACGCGCCTACCAGACCCACCCGATGAAAGTTGCTCCATCCCTGGATGATAAAGCGAAATCCCCATATAAGAAGCTATCTGGTCCACCTTCCTGTGCATAAGTTGGAAATCCGCACTAAGAGCTTCGACCTTGCTGAGGATCTTCCTGCATTCCTCATTATGCTCCTTCCAATCTCTTACCGGTTCCTCATCACCCTCCTTCTTTGCCATCATCACCGCCAGCTGCTCCTCAATTATGGCCGTAGATCTGATATTTTCCTGGGAAAGAAGGTTCATAAGAACCCAGTAAATCATCACCATACGGTCGTGGGTCGACGCTCGCCCCATCGTGGATGCTGGGTTGGAGACCCACCCATCCACCTCCTCCCGAACTTCCTCTATTGGATTTTCCTTGACCTGCTCCTAGAGGGCCTTTTCCATGTTTTCCATGGCAAGCCTAGAAATAAGCAGGATGTGATCTTTAAACGCCTCCGCAGCAGCCTAAGCCTGCAATTGTGCCTGTTTCGCCGCCCTCTTCCCCTTACCACTGTGGTCTTCTCCTTTTCCCCATCGACCAGTCCCACCCACACTTCCACAAGGTAGGGCCATTCTCCTAAGCTCAGCTTTGTTCTCCTTTCTAACAGACACCCTGTCACCTTTCTTCGTCTCCCCGATTACACTTAGCAAATTAGCTTGCGCGCTATCCTGAACATATGCAGCGGCCATGGCAATCCCTTTATTATTAATAAGGATCACACCCATAATTGAAATAACGTCTCCATCACGGATGATGATTACCCAGATCCGCCCACCTCTTGGCCCCGTACCTCGCCTGGGGATCCTTAGAGGAGTCTTCATCACTACTACATCACCTAACAGTGTGAAAGTTGTACTTCCTATCTCCTTCATCATACCCTCATACTTGCACTTAATGATAAGGGGGAAGCGCTCAGATTTCCTTGATCTGAGACCACCTGCTTGACACATGTTAATCAGGGATGACGCGTGGGAGGACCTTGCCACCTCCTCTCCCGTCCACGTTCCTCATTCATATGAACTTGCCTCTACCCCCTGTCATCACCATCATGAGCTGTGAGTTGACGGCAGCGGGGTACCCACTAAACCCCCTCGAAATATTTAAGATGAACCCACTGGATATTCCTGACGTTAAAGACCCTGGCGTTAGCCATTAGGTTCGCCACCCTGTTAGCCTCTCTCTTGACTTGGAGAAAAGACAGCACCGAAAAACCCAAAATTAGTGCTCGAAGGTCCTCCATTCTCCCCGCCAGGTGCCGGTTGGATTCCACTTTCTCTGCTAACTTCCCATTAGCCAACTTTTGAGCCATGTGGATGAGAATTCGAGAGTCCCCTTCCACAATCGCCGGTATCCAGTCATTCCGGACGACAAGTTGGATGCTCTGGAGCATCCCCTCGAGCTCCGTCGAGTTATTGGTATCAAGCCCTATATTCCCATGGAAGACCTACAAAATTTCCCCATTATAGTTTTGGCAGGCCCCCCCATAACCCGCCATTCCAGGATTGCCTTTTGCCGCCCCATCAAAATTAACCTTGAAGACTTGATGCGTAGGGGGAGACCAGGAAGACGAGCTTTCCACTCTGCAAACCTTGGATTTCCGAGGAAGGTTGCTAATGACCCCCTTATCCAAACCCCAAGCCTCTACAACAGTTTTTTCCCACCCTATGAATTATTTATCCTCATCTGACCACTTGATGTTACGAATCGTCTCCATCAAGTTGGAGCAAATGATTTTTCAGGATTCCTCGTGAGGCCGTACTTGTCCCTGAAAAATCCTCCAATTTCGTTCCTTCTAGATGACCCAAAGGACCATATCAAGGAAAGCTAACCATAGAAAGCTCAGAATATTATTTTTGAAAGCCTTCGAATTCCAATCCCTTAGGGACTGAGTCGGATTTCCTCTGCACCTGTTACTTCTTCTAAACATTAGAGTGCCTTTATCCCACAGTATGGCCACAAAAGTGTACGCATCCAGGAGATGGCCTATGCTCTCCTCTTGATTAGCACACATGAAGCACTTGGATGGTCCCAGGATCCCTCTTCATCACAGGTTTTCCCATGTTAGAATTCTCCCTCTAACAACTAGCCAACAACAGATGGCCACCTTTGGCCATGGGTTGGAGGTCCGCACCTTTTCCCAGATCTCGTCTTCCTCCGTCGGCCCCCTTATTTTGATATTATAGACTTCTTTAATGCTGAACATACCCTTCTGGGAATACCCGCATTTGATTTTATCAACCCCTTCCTTAATGCGGATGACACGAGAGTTGAGCTCCTCCTCCAGGGATTTGATGTCTGCTTTCGAGATTTGTTTCGATGGTTCAATCGGTAGCACCCACTTACGCCTGTCCCCATGATTGTTTCCTTCCCAATACTGATTCACCTTCTCCCAGCCCTCGTCTAAGCATTTTCTCCTTAAGTGAAGCCACTTGGGATCTTCCCCTATCTTGGCTTGTTGATTCCATGAATCATTCCACAAGTTTGCCACACTTCCATCTTGAATTTCCCAGAAGCTATGCTCCTGGATCAGCCTCCGTCCCTCCCTCGCCTTCTGCCATATCTGGGAGACCTGGGATTCCCCACTAAAACAAACCAACTACATGGTTTGCCATCCCCTTGCATACTTTAAGTGCCATATCTTGGCCCATGGCTCCTATTTGTGATTGCACCATCTCCACCAAATCTTGGCACCCTGCACCTCCCCCACTACTTCTAGATTGCGGAGCCCGAGGCCCCCAAAATTCTTTGGCATGCTCACCTTCTCCCAACTAACCAGGGAAAATTTTGCTTTACTGCCCCTACCTTCCCATAGGAAGTGGCGCTGGAGATTCCCGATTTCCTTGAGCACTGACTTGGGGGCCGACAACACTAATAGGAGATACATAGGCATAGCCTGGAGGATAGATTTAATCATTGCTAGTCTCCCAGGGAGATTTAAAGGTTTGATCACCCAGCTTGACAGCCTACCCTTTACTCTGTCAACTAAGTCTTGCTAGGAGGGTTGCCTAATAAGTTTTTGGCTTAGAGGGACCCCTAGATACTTAGTTGGGAACTCGCCTTTCTAGAAACCCAAGATCCTCTCAATGTTCCTCTGGGTTATAAGCGATGAGTTGAAGAAGAACAAACGGGACTTCTACGGACAAACCTCTAGCCCCGAGGATTTAGCAAAGGTCGCTAGGCAATATTTGAAGGCTCTCGCCTCTTGGACTGAAGGGTTCCCCATTAACATTGTATCATCCACAAATTGCTGATGAGTTTTATTTTCCATGCCATCGAAAAAGGATAGACCTCTTATCCTCCCTTGGACTTCCTGGGATTTTATGAGTCTGCTTAGGCCTTCCGTCGCTAGGATGAAAAGAAATGGAGAAAAGGGGTCTCCTTGTCTAATTCCCCTCGATGGCGAAAAAATTCTGGTCGGGGATCCGTTCATGAGAATGGAGAAAAAGGGCGAGGACACCAACCCCATGACCCAATCTACCCAATCCTAACAGAACCCAAACGCCTTTAGCATTTCCTTCAAATACTCCCAGCTGAGTTTGTCATAGGATTTGGCTATATCAAGTTTGATAAGCATACCTTGGCTTCTAGTGCATTTTAGTGAGTGAATGGCCTCCTGGACCGTAATGATACCATCCAGAATTTGCCTCCCCTCCATGAAACTCGATTGCTCGGGGCTGATGATCCTCAGGAGAAGAGGTTTCAATCTATTTGCTATGACCTTCAATATTATTTTGTATATCACATTACAAAGGGCTATGGGTCTAAACTTACCAGGAGCATCCGCCCCCTCACTTTTTGGAATTAGAGCTAGGAAGGTTGCATTAAAAGCTTTGAGCACCCCTTTGCTAGTCCTGGATTCTTCCACTATAGCCTAGACCTCCTCTTTAAACAAGTCCCAAAAGTGGTGGAAAAAGTTGGCTGTAAACCCATCCAGTCTAGGGGCTTTCCCATGAGCCATCTGCTGCATGGCCTCCTCCACCTATTGAAGAGAAATCGGTTTGGTGAGGTTCTCATTGTTCTCCCCTGTGACAATGCTGGAAATCAGGGATGTGATCTGATCGACATCCTGGCCCCTCTCGCTGTTGTCTTCTGTCATGATTTCCTTAAAATGGTTTACACGGCCTTCTTCTACCTCAATCCAAGACCCCACTTGGGTCCCATTGGGGAGTTTAATGTTGTAGATCCTTGACCCCAAACGATTGCTGACTGTGGCATTATGGAAGAATTTGGTATTCCTGTCCCCTTCCTGCAACCACTTCACACGAGACTTCTGTTTCTAGAATAATTCCTCCTGTCTGTCTCTAGCTTCCAGCTAGGCTTCAAGGTCCCTTTCCTTTTCCTTCAGATCTGGGTCCCACCCAACTTCCATCCCTTTTTGCTAGGTAGCAGTCAGTTCTAGGACTATCCGTTTCTTTCCCTCAAATATGTTGCCAAATTCATTCTTGTTTAAGGTATGGATTTTGGCCTTCAACACTTTAAGCTTCTGTTGAAAGTTGTACATCCTTGTTCCCCCTGAGTCATCCATCTCCTACCACCACTATTCAACTAGACCCTCAAAGTCCTTGTGCTCTAGCCAGAATTGCTCGAAGTGAAAAGGTTTTGGTAACTGATCCCCCACCCCTTCCCAGCTTAGACACACGGGCCAGTGATCAGAGCCTGCTACTGGGATCACATTTTCCCTTATCTCACCTACCTAGCTCACAATACTTTCAGTCACTAGGAAACGATCAAGCCTTGAGGCCACCAAGTGTTAACCACCCCTTCGATTGTTCCAGGTGAACCATCCATCCCCAGCTTCTAGATCCACGAGGGAACTATTGACTAGGGTTTCCCTAAAGTCCTCTCGACATTTGTCCAGCATTCGTTTTCCTCCCTTTTTTTCCCTGAGTGAGGTTATTAGATTGAAATATCCTCCGATTATCCAGTTCCTCGTTGATGCAGAAGCACTAAGCCATCTGAGATGTTTGACAAACTCCTGCTTCTGCGAGAAGGCACTCGACCCATAGATGTTCACAATCATCCCTCTAACCTTTGAGCCCCAAATGTGGAAGTCAGCTATTAGGGAGAAACGCCCCTCTTGCCATCCTATGAGATTCACCTCGCTTTCTCGCCATAAGACAGCTATCCCTCCTCGCATACCATCCACTTCAATAGCCATAACCTGGCTACCTTTCCAAATCTTCTGCCCAATCTTTTGCATTGAATCAAAACTACACTTGGTCTCCTGTAAAAAAAGAATATCTGGTTTTTCCTGCTTGAATTTTCTTGTAAGAGTCTGAATCTTCCTTGGGTGATTACACCCTCTAATGTTCTAGGTTGCTATCTTCATTGGGAAACCTTGCTTACCTTAGAAAAGGCATCCTTGATCATGGGGTATTGGCCTGATTCAATCAGCATGACTCCTATTTCTGCTATCCTTTGCTTGTTCGATTTCCTCCCCCGTTTTTTATCTTCCTCCGGATTTTTCCTTTTGCTGCCTTTTGACCCTTTCGTTCTTAGCCCCATATCGTTGTGCGCTTTAGAGCAAAGAATTGCTTGCTGCAAGAGCTCGATCTATTCTCTGGGAACATATCTAGAGCCATCTTTCCTGCATTTGGCTTCTAGAGCATCCAGATCCAACTCGCCTAGGTCCATGTCCTCAGCTTCATCTGCTTCCATGGAGATCGGTCGACCTTCGCTTCTATCTGTATCTTCCACTCCCATCATCTTGGTTTCTAGGATTTTACCTGCCGCTTCGACCTCTTGCGGTTGAGTCTCTGTGATTTCTCCCAGGATCTGGAAGGGATTTGAAGTTCCCTCCAAATTCCCCACTTCATCCTTACACTGCTTCTGTCCTCCCGTGCCTTTGCTCCTCCATTTGCTCTTGACCTGAGTGAAACCCTCGTTCCCATGAACTTCCTTTGAGATCAATTCTGCCTTCTCCTTATCCCCCCGAGGGCAATTTCTCTCGAAGTGGTCGTATTCATGACAGATCCTGCATCGGAAGGGTAACTTCTCATAGTCAATTTGCTGGATCCATTGCTCGTCATCCCAGTTAAGACTAATAGCCTCCGAGAGGTCCTTCGAGAGATCCATATAAACACAGATCTGGGCAAAGGTGGTGTACCTTTGGAGACAGATCTTCTCAACGATTTTCACAAATTCCCCCAAAGAATTCCCAATGTCCCACAGAATCTCCATGTCCTAGTATTCCCTGGGTAACCCTACTAGGCGGATCCAAACCAAAGAAATAGTCATGCCCTCTGTATCCAGGTTGAACCGTTCCTTCCATGGTCTCAGATAGAACCCCGCATAGAAGAAAAAATACGGCCCCCCTTCCAGAATCCTATCCCCATCCTCTTGGTTGAAAAAAATTATGGTAAAAAAACCTTTGGCCCCCAGCCGTAGATCATAATGCCCCTTAGGACTCTAGATGCTCTGAATCCAGCGAACCAGATCTTTCTCCCTTGGCCAGACCCCTACGAATTTCCCAATTAGGGCCTTCTCCTTCCACATCTCTATCTTCTTCCGAATTGCCTCTGACCGGATCTGAATCGATGGAATTGATTGGGATTTCGGGAGACAACCCCCCACCCTAGATCTCTTCCCCTCCCCAGCTCCATCCTTTCCTCCATTGATCCCGGATGCTCCTCGACTCCTAGCTGGAGCCGCCGCCATACTTGACCGAGAGGGTCACAGCCCCCGCCCCGCCTGAGCCTAGCATGACGACTCCTCCCTCTGATCGTGACTTCCTGAGTCTCCTCCCTCCTCCAGAGTTCACCTTTCAGCTCTCCCCCTGTGAGTCATCTAAAACAATAATACATCCAATCGCCAATTGTTGCTGCTTAATCATTAACTACTCTTAATATTCATTATTAATTTTAATTAAAGACAAGTAAAATATTTTTTGGAAAACTATTTGATTATATGATTATTAATGTTACTCAACTCATTTTCTTCTATTGATATTACCCTATTTTGAAATTAAATTACTTAAGCAAGTTGACCAAGTAGGAATACTTATTAGACATTTTTGTAAATTAAAAAGGGTTTGCACCTCAAGAAAACTTGATACGTCTAAGGGCTTGGTAGAGTCATAGTTAAGATAGATTTATACTTGTTTTACTATAATGCATTTTTTAATTTATATTTATTAATTTTTAATTAAGAAATTGGATTCTCTTTGTTAAAAATTAATGTTATATTATGTTAATGTATTTTAGTTTTCAATTTAAATAATGATTTTTTAGTAATTATTAATAAAAATAAAAGAATTAAGTACTGAAAGTAATGGATATAAGTTATGAAAGTTAATTTATTAATTGTGTTTTGTCACATAGTTGGTAGTTATGGAATAAAAAAATATGACATAATACAAAAAGAGTAATTCCAAAATATTTGTTATAATGTTATATTTCTAACTTTCTAATTCATCATATTATCTTCCCCTAGGGTACTATGCTCATTTATAACTTGAGGCAGTTCTACACCGGCGGAAAGGAACTGAAGGTCAGGACAGCAAGATGATGATTTAGAAATGCTTTTGTTAGAGCCTTCTTAACATAAAAAATCAAATTTTAAAGAAAATCAAGCTATTTTTTAAGTTTCATACAATCAATTTGGTCTTAGTAAACATTAATAATCACCATTGTCATCTTTAATATAATTATAATTATAATAATAAAATTTTAAAATAATAACTTAATAAAAACTAAACAACATCCCCAATTAAAAATATTAATTAATTGATTTAAAATAAAAAAACATAATATAACTTAAAAAACTTACAATAACTTTAAAGAATTTCTTGTTTTCCTGCTACATGTTTAGTAAATTTGGAAGACCAAAGTCTTCCTTAAACACTAAACAACGAAAACAAAAGATTGATATAAAAGAGAAGTCGCATTAAAACTTTATCTCATTTTTTATTGTTAATTTTATAAAAGGTAATTAATTCTGGTTAGTTCATTCTTAATTAAAGTATAGTTTTCTTAATCACTAAAAAATCTAATATGAGAGATATTTCTAATCAACAATTTTTTTTATAAAAATAAACATAATAATATTGTTTTTAATTTTTATTTTACATAAACTTATAGCTTTGAAAACTTATAAATTTGATATATAATAATTTTAACAATAAAAAATACTTAGAGAGATATGTCTAACCAACAATTTTTTTTATAAAAATAAACATAATAATATTGTTTTTAATTTTTATTTTACATAAACTTATAGCTTTGAAAACTTATACATTTGATATATAATAATTTTAACAATAAAAAATACAAAATCTAAATTAAAATTTATAATAATTAAAACTATCCAAAATAGTAAACAATAATATTTTTGTAACATGTTAAATGGTAAACTACATTAACATGTTAATATTTTTGTAATATTTTTGTAACATGTTAAATAGTAAATAGTAAACTACAGTAACATAATTCCAGTAGGAATGGAGTAGGTTTCTTATAGATTTAAAAAAACTTTTCTTTCAAATTTTAGAAAATTTTAAATTATATATAAATCATTCAATATTTACATGTAATATTGGAATTTGGCAGAAAAAATGTTGTCATGAGCCATTTTGCTTGTCAAATTTTTGGCAAGACTTATGGTAGATCATAAGCATTTTTTGTAGCAAGACTTATCTAGAAATTTGTAAAATGATAATGGCAGTTATAAGTATGTTATAATGCTGATATAAAGTGAATTATTTAAGAAATTAAAAAATAAATTAAAAATAACAAATTTTTATCATATTTTTTAATTTAAAAGTTTTATTATTAGTAAGTATTTTTTTAATTTTTATTTTTAATATATAAATTTGTATATATGGATTTAAAAAATTATTTTTTTATTATATTTTTTAATTGAATTTATTTTTATATTAAAGTTTGATTTTATATTAAACTTAAAAAGAATTGTGCAAGGCTAATGCTCATCATAGATAGCCCAAATAACATAGACCTAGAATCAGAACCTATACTCATATAGCCTATGGTGGATCACAAGAACCCCATAAGCTACTAGTTTGAAAATGTTTTATCAAAATGTCTCTCACAGGCTAGGGGTTATGTCTAGCACGTGCATAAGCCATGTGCATAGCCAAAGAGTGTGCCAAGATGTCATTACACAATGACATTCTTTTGATGTCAATTGCCACGATATCAAGTTTGGCATTGATATTTTCATTTGTTGTGACGTAATTTTGGGCAAGCCCTCTCTTGTCACCTTCAAGTTGATCAAGCCTAGTAGCCATCACAACCTCCCCTGAATATCAGGCATGTTTCCTGTCGTGCAATCTTCCATGGCCAGGTTAATAAGTTCCTTCATGTTCTAGAGCATACCCAAAATACGAGTATAATGAGTCTCTCGAGCTCTGGTGGAACATTCATCCTCCACCATACCCCTGAGTTCTTCCTTAAGTTTCCTTACATTTGGACATGGCTTGCTATTTCTCACCCTTCTTTCCATGCATTCAAGGTGTTCCCTAGCCTTCCGTTTAACTCTGTTCTTGAAGAAATCTCAGGCATTCTCAATTTTCCTTATGGCCCTCAACATGTGAGACCTTTGAGGGCCATTTGTTGTTTTCGATGAGGTGGTTTTGTTGTGCAGCATTGTGAGAGAGGTATTACCAAAGAATGAGAACAAAATTCGTTGATGGCCATTAGGGAAGGAATTCAAATGCCAGTCATAATGACATGAATGCCCACACATAGAAACAACAAAGAGCTCACTTGTCTAACAAGTCCCACTTTTAGTAAGTATTTTTTATAATTTTGTAATTTTTATTTTTAATATATAAATTTATAGATCTATATGAATTTCAAAAAATTATTAACAATTTTTTATTATATTTTTGAATTGAAAAATATTTGTTCTTTAAGGTTCAATCCTATATTAAACGGAAGAAAAAAATTCATATAGGGTGTGGTGGACCTCAAGAACTCCATAAGCTACTAGTTTGAAAATGTTTTTTTATTAAAATGGCTCTCATTGGCTAGGGGTTATGACTCCCATTTGCAAAAAGAGAGTAAAAAAAAAAACTAGACTATAATTTTCCAACCAAAAGCTAAATTTTATTGCAAGTCCATGGTATGAAGGAGCTCCCTGTTCATCATCAGAAACATGAAAGATAGGATAACTAGTTTCTTAATGAGAACATAAGTCAAATGGGAGTCTCAGAACAAAAGTCAAATGGGAGTCTGACTCCAGGTAATGTCCACGAGCCATGTGCTTAGTCGAAGAGTGTGTTAGGGTGTCATTTCTCAAGCACATTCTTTTGATGTCGATTGCTAGAGTATCAAGCTTGGCATTGATATTTTCATCTGATGTGACCTGATTTTGGGAAAGCCCTCTCGTGTTGCCTTCCAATTAATCAAGCCTAGCACCCAACACAACCTCCCTCCAAATCTTAGGCATGTTTCCCACTGCACAATCATCCATGGTCAAGCTAACAAGTGCCTATGATGCTCTAGAGCAGACCCAGAATGTGAGTATAACAAATCTCTCGAGTTCTGGTGGAACCCTGATCCTCCACCATACCCCCAAGCTCCTTTATAAGTTTCCTTGCATTTGGACATGGTTTGCCATTGCTCACCCTTTTTTCAATGTGTTCGAGGTGTTCTCGAGCCTTCATTTTAACTCTTTTCTTGAAGAAACCTTTGGCATTCTCTATTTACCTTATGGCCCTCGACATGTAGGTCCTTTAAGGGCTATTTGTTATTTTTAATGAGGTAGTTTTGTTGCGCACCATCGTAAGAGAGGTCTTATCGAATAACCAGAACAAATTGCGCTGATGGACACGAGGGAGGGAATTCAAATGACAATCCTAAAGAGATGAAGAGCTTGCTTGTCGTAGGCCGCTGAAGAAGCCGACTATGCCTTTTTGCAAATACCGACCATCAGGTTGCGAAATTAACTGAGCGAAATTAAGCCGATTGGTCGTTAACTAGAACTCGCCCCGCTTCGCTCCCTCGGTGACCGTTTCCACCAGTCGGTACCTGCTCAGTCGCTCATCCGCTCCCTCAGTGACCGTTTCAACCAGTCGGTACCTCGTCAGTCGCTCCACCACCTTGATATGGAAACTTCCGGATGTTGTCTTGGCTGGCAAGCCTAATTTTGGCATATTTATCATTTATTTTTTAAATATTTACTTACTACAGCGTTTTGGGGGCTGTTTTGTTTTTCGGTAACTGAAAGCTTAAAAACGGATTTGGAGGGTTTGGCTTGGCATTCGAGACAGGTAGAACCAGAGGCAAAAGAGAATAAGGAGACATACGTCAATCAATCGCCCTTGGTATCTGATAAAAGCTGTGAAAGCAAGAGTAATGGAGCTACACAGTGATGCAAATACTGAGATAGGAGGAAGTGGAATTTATATCAATTCTGATCACCAACAGAAGCAGCTAAGGGATATTATAGAATGTCACAGAATTCTTCCAAATAATTGCACTTTCTCTCAGCTTGATGGAACAATACAGGAAAATATTAAGACACACTGCAGAAATTACAAGCCCATTTGTCCATCAGGCAATCTGAATCATAACTGCAGATTCAGATACATTGATAATGCATCGGTTTGCAGAACATTGCAGCCAAGATATGAATGCAAAACATGCAACCGAACATTTACCCTGTTCGGTAGGTCTTATTTGGGTGTTTCCAGCAAGAGATTGTTGGATGAATCAGACGATGATCATAAGTGCAGAAGCAACAGGAAGAAAGTTAAGAAGACCAAGGAGTTGGCTGCTGCCCGCTATGCAGCTACTAGCGGTCATGCTGAAGAATTCATAATACTGCAGCCACAAACACAAAAGACAATCTGTAACAGATGTATTACAGGCTTAGGTAGTTGTTGCAGCAACCAAAATCAATCATATGCATCTCAATCTGAATGGCCATTGGATGTTCAACGGTTGCCTATGCAACAACATAATATCTTATCTTCTTTTTCTAGGTCTTATTCTGACTGATTTCTTCCAATTTTCCTTCCTGTTTCCAATGAAAATTATGATGAGCATCTGTTGCAGCAGGGCATGAAGGAATCCCACGTCAGCTGCCCTTCTATTAGTACTCTTCTTACACAAAGAAGATACAAGCCATTTGAATCAGTAAATGAATTTGGGATACCATCGTTGCAAGAAATCTATGTAACTGACAGTGGGGATGACAGGGGGATAGCTATGAGCAATGTATTGGTAAAACAAGCCGATAATTATGATTATTCATCTCATGATGCCTCTGTGTTTCCAACTTTTCTGAGCACAGGAGGAAATTATTGTGAGATTCCCAGTGCTTCATCTCCACCATCATATCTACAAACGCAATTTCAAGGTCAAGGTCGAGAAGAAGAAGAAAGACTAGGTCGAAGATATTCAATACAAATGCAATGTTGCGATCAATTTGAAATCCAACCCAGAAACTACAGTACCAGTTGTCAAAAAGGTAATACTAACTACCTCCTCAGCTTGTATGCATTTTTCTGGTTCTCCTCCTTGTTGTTCTAATGTTAATTCTGTAGTGCAAATGCAAAATATTTTTAAGAAAATATACACTACTGTAGGTTATCCGATTCATCCAAACAGCAATAACAATTATTACCAGAATCATGAAGCTGCTTATATTGGAGAAGGGTGTGAAGAAAAGATTGGGGAACATTTTATAGAAGATGCTAAATATGGATCGAACTATGCCGACAATGAGACTCGGGAAACGTGCGTTTCAATCTTCGACTTCGACCAAACTGAGCTGCTGGATGAAATTCTCTCAAAAAGCATGGAATCAACGAATGACAACAGCGGCTGCGTCTACTTAGATGAATCAATCGATATTGATGACATTATATTTGATCCTCCCATTCATGCCTCTACCGCCAACATGAACAATATTGAATCTCCCAACGATGGCAATTCAGATGAGTTGAAGAAGAACCTGAGCGATGAGATATTGTTAATCCTGGAAGGAAAGGGATCTCAACAGATGGTAGGAGCAAGAAAAGCCAACGAGATTGAGATTGCCATGTCTTCAATCATGGACGTCGACCCTAGTCTCTCTCTTGAGAAATTTAACAGTTTATATGATCAAGAATCCACAAAAAGCTCTCTATACAGAAAGTAAATTTTGATTGGGATGATGTAAGAGCTTTACTTCCAGGTTGGGCAAAACGTAGCAAACGAATGGAGAGAAATGTTAAAAGAGGCACTGCACCAAGCTCCACTGGACGCAGAACATGGAAGTGCATGCCCTCATTGGGTCGCCCCCCCCAATCCAAGGCTATTTTGTCTGTGTAATTGGGCAGCTTGTCATATTTTAGTTCGATCTTCATTTGCAAGATCTGATTAGAATAAATCTTGGCTTATTACTATAAGCCAAGATTTAAAAATATTATTTATCCAATCAATTTTTAAAGAGTTATGATATTTGAAGTTCGTATGATCGATTGCTCGTACTGTATTTTTTATTTAAATCTGAGATTTAAATGACAATCTAGCATTTTAGTAGACTTTATTTTTTGGGATTAACTTATGAAAGTTTACAAATCCCTAGGGAACAGAACACATTTATCCCACAACACAGGCCATTACTGTTAATGGAGGGACGAGTTTTAAGTTTGTATATGGTTGTCTTTCTAAAATATATAACCATGAATATCAAAGTTAAAAATCTTCTACATTATATGAGAGTTTACACTCGAAAATGCAGGTTAGTTCTCAGCTATTTATGCCAAGTTTGGTATCAGCCTTAAAACTGAAAATGCTTTTATATTTATAGAGGATTGTAGTATCATACTACCAGGGTTTTCATTTAGATTTTAGTTTTCATTCAATTCATATATACAATTATTACACCAAAAATTTCATAGTTGGTAATCAACAGCAAGAAACTAAGGGTTTTTTTTGTAACGGCTAGCTGCCTGTTGATTAGAAAACTGAAAATGGTAATCTGCTCATTGATTTTCTCTTAAGCTTTTTATCTCATACGTTTGTGGAAGCCATGGACGGCCTGTCGTTCACATTTTCAAAAATGGAAATACACAAACGCGGTGGGTGGTTAACGAAGGAATACGGGCAGAGGTGACCTAAATGAGCGATTAGGTTAAAAAGTGGAAAAAAAAAAATGACTGGTAATTCCTATAGCAATCGGTGGTAACCAAGAAGCTACGGGACAAGCGATGCGATGCGGTGATAGGTGCACAACCTATCACCAATCTTATCATCATAAATATTTGCGTCGTATACCCGCGTTAACATATGGAATGTTTTGTGGTTAAAATAATATTGATAAACTTTGTGTATGGTAATAATTTGGCTTCCGAAATAGGTATATGTTTTGATTCTTTAAATAACCATTTGTTATGCCTTTAGGATGGGTGGAGAACCCGCGTTAATATATGTTTCTTTGATATAATTATAATTATAATAATAAAATTTTAAAATAATAACTTACAAAAACTAATAACATGTCAAGTTAAAAGTGTTAATTGATTGATTTAAAAAAAAACATATCACAACTTAAAAGTAAATTTTGTTTTCCTGCAACATGTTTAGTAAATTTGGAAGACCAAAGTCTTTCTTAAACACTAAACAGCCAAAACAAAACGCTCAATAAACTAAACAAAACAAAAGATTAATATAAAAGTTAATTAACATTAAAACTTTATTTGAATTTTTATTATTAGTTAATTTTATAAAAAGTAGTCCATTTTAGTTAGTTCACTCTTAATTAAGGTGTAGATTTTGTAGTCCATTTTAGTTAGTTCACTCTTAATTAAATAAAAATGTACAAGGATAATGTTCATCATACAGACCACATAACATAGATTTAGACTTTGAACATATACCCATATAGCTTAGGGTCGACCACAAGAACCTCATAAGCTACTAGTTTGAAATTGTTTTATCAAAATGTTCCTCACAAACCATGGGTTATGATCGCCTAGGAGTCCTCCTGCGGGTCACGTCCACGAGCCATATGCATAGCCCCAGAGTGATCCATGATGTCATTGCAAAATGACATTATTTTGATGTCCATTGCTAGGGTATCAAGTTTGTGTTGATATTTTCATCTGTTGTGACCTGATTTTCGGCAAGCCCTCTCATGTCACCTCCAAGCCTTTCAAGCCTAGTAGCCAACATAGCCTCCCCTGGATCTTAGGCATGTTTCCTATCATGTAATCTTCCATGGTCAGGTTAATAACTGACTTCATGTTCTAGAGCATACCCAAAATGCGAGTATAACGAATCTCCCGAGATCTGGTGGAACCCTGATCCTCCACCATACCCCGAGTTCCTCCTTAAGTTTCCTTGCATTTGGACATGGTTTGTTATTGCTCACCCTTCTTTCCATGCATTCAAGGTGTTCCCAAGCCTGTATTTTAACTCTTTTCTTAAAGAAATCTCTAGCATTCTCAATTTCCATTATGGCCATCAACATGTCGGTCCTTTGAGGGCTATTCATTGTTTTCCATGAGGTGATTTTGTTGTATACTATTGTGAGAGAGGTCTTACCGAAGAACCAAAACAAAATGCATTAATGGTCATGAGGGAGGGAATTCAAATGCCAATCCTGATGAGATGAAGGCTCTCACAT
>LPNX010778564.1:749715-784979 GCA_001517045.1 Pseudotsuga menziesii | reverse complement strand
TCTGTCTTCTGTCAAGCCAAAGATTTCCTTCTCCAAAGGTGCGCCACACTTGAGAGAGCAAGTGATGTAATTCACAAGTGATAAATAGAGAGACTCTCAATCTTTATTTATATTCTTCCGTTGACTTGAAGTGCACTCAACCTAATAATTACTACTTGAGCCTACACCTTAATTAGTGTATAATAACTCAAGTGCCCCTAAACTGTGGGGACTTACCTAATGACTTTGATATGACTTGTTTACATTATTAATCCTCCCGATCGGAACATCGGGGCATGACCACATGACTCAAATGCATAATAGAAACATCCCGGAATAAACATCGGGTTACAATACATGAAATACATAGAAGAATACATTCCGAAGTTACATATACATCAACATTTTGTTGTGAACACCTTCAGTCAGTATATGGTGCATCCCTGACATGTTCATCTAGTTTCAGTTACATTGGATTGTAGCCTCGTATATGAATTCGACAGTGAGTTCATATTGTATGGCTATACTGATTCAGAATGGACAAGAAGAGTTGAAGATAGAAAGAGAACCTCAAGATGTTGTTTTAGTTTGGGATCGAGTGTGATCTCATTACTTAGAAGAAAGCAAACAAATTTTTCCCTTAGTACAAGCGAGGCCAAGTACATTATAGCATGTTCAACCTATAGAGAAACAATATGGAATCACAAACTATTGGAAAGATTGTTTAATGCTGAGATAGATGCAACTGATATTTATTGTGACAACCATAGTTTCATCAAGATAATAGAGAACCAAGTGTTTCATGATAAGTAAAAGCATATAGAGATAAATTATCTCTACATCCAGGATATGGTGTAGAGAGGAGTCATAAAGCTACAGTATGTTCCTATAAAGGAACAAGTTGTTGATGTGCTGACTAATCCTTTGTCTTGTGTAAAATTTGAGCACTTTCGAGACAAGCTTGGTGTAGTCCGAAAGGACCTCCCTAGAAAGAGGGAGTAATGGTAAGATTATTATTGAGAATGAGATGGTAATGGTATGCCAATACAAAGAAGTCCAGCCGATTTTATCAATATGCTTATAGATATTGATGAGTTTCGACATTTATTTGCAGATGAGTGTATCCTAGAATTAATTTTCTAAGGATGGTCCTGTGGACAAGAACACTCTCTTGTTGAGAGTGGTCATATCATTTTTCGACTAAGGATGGTTCTGCGGAAGATATTACTCTCATATGGAAAGTGGTCCTGCATTCATTTGTAGAAGAGATCATGCATTCATTTGTGGATGTTAGTATCCTAGTTAGGATGGTCTTGCGGTCAAGAACACTCTCTTATTGAGAATGGTCCTAGCACTTTTCGACTGAGGATGGTCCTGTGGATGATAGTACTCTAATATGGAGAGGGGTCCTTCATTCACTTGTGGACGAGTTCCTACATTCAGTTGCAGGTGATGATGCTCCAACATTTGTTTATTTTGTGGGTGATTTAGCTCATTATTTGTATATTGATGATAGTGCAGGTGATGCTCGAGATGATATCAGAGATCATGATCCTCGAGAATATTCCAGAGATGATGATTCTCAAGAAGATTCTCGAGATGATGATGCTTGATTTGATTCCATATATGATGATGCTCGAGATGATGCTAGAGATGATGATGCTCGAGATGATTCCATAGATGTATTGATGATGATGTTGATATAATTATGAAAAAATCCTATGACATATAGATTCATCAGTTAGTTGTACAGATGTATTGTTGTAGAATACCTTCCTTGTTAAGAGGGAGTGTTAAATAAATGTAACTATGGAAGATATTCTATTTTGTATTGTTATTACTATTACCCTTTCTGGATATGTTGTTCCTTCAATTAGGGATGTCATTGATGTATTTGGTCATGTAAAGTCTTGAGGTAAAACATTCGTTGTAAGTCGGGTTAGTAGTACCCACAAAAGTATTATTGAAATGTATTTTTTAGTCTTCCAAGGCAAGTCATCCCTGGAAGCAAGGAGAAGTCAGCCATTTTTGTTTATTAGGCCTTTCAGTTGATTAGTATAAATACAAGAGGTGCCTCCCTCATTTGTACAAGAATAGCACTCAAGTAGTTGCACTACAAAGAGAAGGTGCAATCCATCTGGAAGAGAGGAAGCAATCTAGTCTTATTCTTTGGGTCTTACATCATACTTGGTTTAAGTCTATATAGAGTAGTTTTTGTTGGGTTTTCTTCTCCACGAGGGTCTCCCAGGATAAATCTTTTTGTTCTCTTTTTGTTATGTTGTGCTTTTTATTCTTTTAGATATACTTTTGTTTTGGTATAACAACTTTTAAAATCTTAACAGTTTAGAATCTAGTTTTATATGTTTGCAATCAATGAAGGCATGTTAATCAACAAGTATTCCTTTGTTGTGTTTGAATCCACCCCTATTTATATAGACATATTTTTGAAATGACATAAGGCTTCCTCTTGAACACTAGCAAACCTTGTAATTCAATTCCTTTCTTCGTCCTAAATTTTTCTAATAGTGTTTTTTTAGGCATAGTTTCACTTGATTGTGGAAGAAGGAGGTGTTTCTATCCCCTGCCTTCATCCAAAGGGTGAGGGGATTTCAACCTCCAAACCTCCTCTTCTTTTCCGACATGCTTCATTTTTTTTCAGCTTTAAAGGATACTCTTTTTGCAATATCTTTGGGGTAATATTAGAAATTTCCATTTGTTCATGAAACAAAACTTAATTCTTTCAGCATATCCACCTTTTCCTTTTGGGGAGAAAAATAATGGTTCTCGACCCAAGAATTTAGTGCTAATTTAACTAATAGGAGATTGGATTCCCATACATATGCTAGGAAACCCTCAACGTACATTTTCTAGAATATTTCTATAATAAGTTATACTTCATCACACTTTAGCCAAAGAGGATTGAAACAAAACAAAACGGGTTCTTGGTTTTCCACTCCTTCCATTGTCAATATAAGAGTTTTATGATCTGAGGTAGAATTAGGATGGATGGTCGTGTATAATAGGAGTTCCTTATGCAGCATAGAGTTGTGGGCCAAAATCTATATAATCGAGCTGCAATATTCCTTGCTTCTACTCTCTTGTTTGTCCAAGTATAATTACACGAATGATTTCTACCATCCCAAAGTCACATATAAGATCCTTAATATTTTCCCCAAATGGTTCCCTCACTAGATTCCATCGTCTTCCTTATTTATGTGATATGGTTAGGTCAAAGTCCCCTGCTATTATGTTGTAATGACACTCTCTAAGACCATATAAAGAGTGCCAAAGATCTTATTTGTTAGTTTGCAGCACAAGCCAATAAAAATTACATATTGTAAGAATTCCCTTAGTTCCAACCTCTTCCAATTATGCAATAATCCAATTGTTGTTTTCTTTGTGGGTTTTTATATGACATTTCCTCTCCTCCCAATGGAGTTCCAAACCTCCTAAGTCTCTAAGAGAGTTGGTTGCTATCCCATTGTCATTTTCTTTGATTTTCCTCATTATTTGATGAACACCCTTGTCCTCCATTTTTAGTTTCTTGGAGCATCAAAAGAGAGATTCTTTCCTTATATCTCATATTTTTTACTGCTTCAACTTTTTTCTTTCCCTCCAGATCTTTGCAATTCCAAGAGAATGAATTCACCTCTGATATTTTCTTTCTTTCCCTTTATACTTGATGAAGTCCCCTTAGTGAGCTTATCCAAGGAGATATGCTTACCTAACTACTTATATGTATCTATCTCATCTTCTATTCATTTCTTACGAGATCACCTGCCTTATATCTTTTTACTTGCCACTTTATCTTCTTTTGATTCTTCATAGGAGATGTCCTTAGTTTTGATTGTTTATGCTTGTCATAACTCCGATTTTATCACTTTTTCCCTTGTCCATCTATAAGTTGCTTTCTTGCATTGGATCGCTAGCAGAGGTCTTGATGTTTCTCCTTATCACTAGTTATATGGGAATTATTTTCTTGAATTGATTCAAGAGGAAGAATGGATGTATATTCTCCTCTTCCAACTTCTTCCAAGATTAGTTGAGGGACAAAAGGTTCAATATTTGTCTCCAAATCTTGTTATTCTACTGCTTCAATTTGCATCTCATATTCTTCAATATCATTTAAAACTTGAAAGCGATTTGAATGGGAAGGCTCTATTTACATAGCTAGATCATTATTTGATCTATATATTTATCCCTTTCTTGGCTACCTACTTCCATCCTTTCTTTTTCTCTTTCTCCATTTCCTTCTCCTGTATTTTTTAACAATTCTTTGCAAAATGTCCATATTCATGACATGATTTGCATTTAAATAGGAGTTGATCATAATATTCCCTTTGGATGTGCATCCAAATATCCACGACAAGATTTATAGCCTCACGTAGACATTTTTCCAGATCTACTTCAACACATATTCTATATATCGTCCTAAAGCATTCCTTATAACTACCAAAACTTTGTTTTTCCAGCAATGCAGGGGAAGGTGTGGTAATTTTACCCAAACTAAGACATCAGAAGGGATATATTTTTCAAAGTTGAAAGACACATCCCAACATTTAAGTACATACCTCTTGAACCCATGAAGTAGGGATCATTTCGAAAGATCAAATATCAATCTAATTTTTGCTCGAAAAGAAAGGCATAGTACCCCCGCCCACAAAAATGGTATTGCATCCGTCATGATATAAGAGATCTCCATTTTTTATTCAACCAAAGACCCATAGCCCTCGAGGAGGGTTACAGTCCCATGAAAGTGCCAATTAGTAATCTCTCCATCAATCCAATAGCCTTCATCTTTGCAGAGGCTAAAGTAATGTTTATTTCGGAAGCAACTACCCTCTTAACAAATCATGTATTGGAGGCCTATGAATATTTTTTAGTAGCAGACTATCAACCATCTTCATCCATGATTCTAGAATCAGGATCTGATGGCTCGTTGGTCATTGTAATGGCCATATACCTACCTAAATTCAAAATAATTTTAATTTATTCAAAGTCTAACAATTTTAACTTATTCAAAATCTGATTCATGACAAAACTTGTAGAGTGTTTCCTTGCTTGTTCATTTGATAAGAGTGATACATTCTTATCAAAAAATTAATGTTATTAACATTATTTTGAAATTAAGATTTAATGTGGGGCCCTTAAACTTTTTCAAATGAAAATGATGTTCCCAAAATAAATAATTATTAACTTTTTCAAGTGAAAATGATGTTCCCAAAATAAATAATTATTTCATCCTACAAATTCATTAGCTTATTCTCATTTTAAATATTTTATTGTATAAATATATTTTAAAAATATTTTATTATAATTTTTTTTTAATTAAAGAAATTAAAGTGATGTTCGCTATTTTTTTTAACCATGAAAATTAGTAAAAAGTTTTTTATTTAAAAAAATATTAAAATGGAAAAAACGAAAATATGAAAAGTACAATGTATTGAGATGGAGAAATAAAATATCACAAATATAGATATTTTTTTAACTCGTAAATTATATCATCGATAAGCAAAATACATCATGTCCAAAATGGGCCTTTCTAAGGGAAACTATACTATTTAAATCTATAGTTTATCCAAGTTTATTGAAATAGTAATGTTAGGTTTATAAAATTGACAAAACAAATTGGAAATTTTTGCTCATAATTAAGATTGTTATAAAGTCTCGAGAATGCTGAAAACTTTCTATGTGCGATTATTATCAGAAACAAAAATTATAGGCACCTTTAGATTACAAGCTTGGAACTTAGTTTCATGATTCTTGTTGGTGGTAGCACTAATGATGAAATCCATCTTGGTATTTAGTTCTTACAATAGCTCATTCCATTCTTATTTAGTATCTAGCATATTTTTTTCCAAAAGAACCTTAATGGTCTAGTACTTGGAAAGAGTCATGAAATATTTGGTGTCCCAAGATTTGGTGTGCCCAGAATCTCAAACCCAATAATGAATCTTCTCTTCAATATCTTATGTAATTAAAAATTGTTGCTCCTCTTTCATCTGGGTCTCATCCTAAACTATATGTGCTCTAATCTCTAGGGGTATCTCTTGATAATAGACCGCTTATGCCTCCACAACGTCCTAATATGCTCAAGTAGGGCCTCTCTAGCCACCACCTCTACAACATCCATGACCACGACCTCTTCGCACCATACTATCAAAAGTCATAATTCATTTATGCTCAATATTATATCCTTCACCACACTTTCCATCCTATATACGAAATCCCAACTTAGTTTTCACTTTTTTCCATGCAAAGTTGGAGTCGCCACCTCTCAGAACCACCACCCCCAGTCTCTTAAGGGAAGTTGTTTCTTTCTCTCTACAAAGAACAACCCTGATATAAACCTTCACCTAAGAGGGATATTGCCCACTAACCAGCTTTGTGCTAGATGGAAAATGGCCCCATCTTGTCGCTCTTGGAATCAAAATCAACTTCCAATCTATGCAATCTGATCAAAAGGGAAACTTTGTCGGGAGCACAACATGGGCTCCTTCTTCCCATTTAAATGAACCAACAATAGAGTAATGTTTTCCAGAGTGATTGAGCTCATCTTAAGACAAGAATTCGTCCATTCCCCTAATTGCATCATGATTGCTAACCCCATAGCTATTAATACCGTGTGATCATCATCACATTCCATCAATTTCCCTTCATAATTTTCTCTTGTTCGATCCATACACACAGGGTGATTCCCACATCGTGGCCACATAACCCATATGACGATCTCCTCAATGCTTAATGACATTGCATGTGGAGGCATGAGAAGGATCCAATCCCACGTGGTTGACATGTAAAGGGTAATGGCCCTTTGCCTCTCTCATCCTTAATCACCCCATCCAAGGTATCACAAATATACATGTTAATTACTATCATCATCATCATTTTTATTCAAATAATAATTGCACGCAAAGCCCAGGTAAACCATGTGACCTATTACGGAGCCTAACCCCAAGGTGATCAAGATAGTTCAACATATGACCTCCCAATTTTGAGAAGAGAGATCTCACATTTAACTCATGACCACTTAAGCTAACCCTTGAAACTATCATCATTATCATCATTTTTATATAAAAAACAATTATAAATATTTATTTATAAAATTTCCATTTTTTATCTTTAGTACTTAAAAAATTAAAATTGCAAAACTAGATAACATATAAAAAAAATATTACAAGTAAAAATTACAAAAATAATATAAATAACATATAAACAAAATACAAATAAAGATAAGAGATACAAAAAAGTTACAATCATATTTTCAAATCAACATTTCAATATCATATATTTTATGTATCTCGATATGAATGTGAAAAAGGTCAGATTTTAATTTTAAAAATATATTTGAATTTTAACCTAATTATAATTTTAACTACCTTAAAGTCGTGTTATTCATTTAATTTTGGATTTAGCATAAAGGAATCAAATATTTCAATTGCAAATCATTATCTTATGACTCAAAATGCTTCCTATTATTTGTCGGTCGGTTGGTGTGGACAATGCCCTTCTTAAACGACCACATTTTCCCCACATTACTTAGGGTTAGTGGGTTTCTTAAAACCCCCCACTTCATGTTTGAACAAACAACAACTGTCATGGGAATGAGTAGTTGGTTACACATCCTTTTCCTCCCATCACCTCCTATTTGTATAGATATTCAAGCACACGGAAAAGAAAATTATGGGTTCGTCTTTTGGGCTTTATGTTAGTGGTGTATTATGAAAGAAGGATAGTTGTGGACCAATACCATTTTATTTTGCTTTTGGGGTTTATATTGGTGATGTTAATTTTTTTGGGACATATGTGTGGTGCTGTTCGAAGAAAGAATGATATTTGTGAAATAATAATATTTTTTTTGGGTTTTATGTTAGTATATTTAAGTATATGAAAAATAACTATAGATTTGCTTTGTGAAAGTTATGTTTGTGGTGTTTAAGAAAATGACAAAGTGGGATTAATAACATTTTATGTTTTTTTTTTAAATTTATGTTAGTGGTTTTTGAAGAAAGAATGACATTTGTCAACGAATACCATTTTATTGTTTTTTGAAATTTATGTTAGCATATTCAAGTACATGAAAAAACAACCATGTTTAATGATACTTATGTTAGTGGTGTTTGAAGAAAAAAAGACTATTGTGGATTAACATCAACTCTTTTCTAAGCTTTATGTTGGTAGTGTTTGAAGGAAAAGAGAACAACTAAGATCAACAACACTTTATTCTCTTCTAGAGTTTATGTTGGTGGTATTTGAAAACGAATGACAATTATCGACCAATATTGTTTTGTTGCCTTTTAGGATTTATGCTAATATATTCAAACACATGCAAACCAACCATGAGTTTGACTTCTAGAAACTTATGTTAGTGGTGTTTGAAAAAGAAAAGACAATTGTGGATCGATACCAATTTTACTATTTTCTAAGCTTTATGTTTGTGTTGTTTGAAGAAAGACTGAAAGTTGTCCACCAATACCATTTTATTGTTTTATAGGATTTATGTTAATACAGTCAAGCACATGAAAAAAACTATGAGTTGTCTTCTAAGACTTATGCTAATGGTGTCCGAAGAAAGGACAATTGTGGAACAATGTTATTTTCCTCTCTTAAAAGATTTATGTTTGCGGTGTTTGAGGAAAACAGGACACTAGTAAACTAATATCATTTTATTGTTTTTGAGATTTCTTTCCAATATATTTAAGCACTTGAAAAACAACCATATATTTGTTTTTTAGAATTATGCTAATAAACCATTTTATTGTTTATAGGATTTATGTTAATACATTGAAGCACATGAAAAAAAACTATGAGTTGTCTTCTAAGACTTATGCTAATGGTGTTCGAAGAAAGGACAATTGTGGAACAATGTTATTTTCCTCTCTTAAAAGATTTATGTTAGTGGTGTTTGAGGAAAAAATGACACTAGTAAACTAATATCATTTTATTGTTTTTGAGATTTCTTTCCAATATATTTAAGCACATGAAAAACAACCATATATTTGTTTTTTAGACTTATGTTAATAATGTTTAAAAAAAGAAAGACAATTGTGAACCAACATCATTTACTTTTTCTTAATATTTATAGGTGATATTTTAAAACATAATGACAATTATCAACCAATATCATTTTACTATTTTCTAATATTTATACTCATATAATTAAGCACATGAAAAACAACCATGATTTGTATTTTCTAAAATTTATATTGATATAATTAAACACATGAAAAAACAACCATGAATTTGTTATATAGAACTTATGTATATGTGTAGTGTTAAAAAACAAATGCAACAATTGTAAACCAATAGCATTGTATTCCTTATTAAAAAAATTATGTTGGTAGTGTTTGAAAAAAGAAGACATTTATAAACCAATAGCCTTGTATTTCTTCTAAATATTTATGTTAGGTGGTGTTTGAAAAAGGAAGACATATTTGTAAACCAATAGCATTGTATTCTTTCTAATAGTGTTTGAAAAAAAAAGACATATTCGTAAAATACCATTTTATTGTTGGTGGGATTTGTGTTAAATGATGTTTGAAAAAAGAATGACACTTTAACATCGTTTCACTGTGTTGGTAGATACTACAACAATAAGATAATGATACAATTTTATATATTAAAAATATTGATACAATAATTATAATTGCTTAAATGTTTCATATAAGTGTACAACTTCACTTCTAAACAATTAGGTAATGAAAATGACCTTAAAATCTAAAATAGTGAAAAAAATCTCAACCACTAACTCTCTCACAGAAAACTAAATCAATCTTGTCAAAGCTATTCTATGTATTAGCATGGCTTCCCCCCAAGGAAGGACACAAGGACCTTGTTAAGCTATTCTATGTATTAGCATGGCTTGCCCCAAGGAAGGACACATTGACCTAGAATTTATATAAGTTGTAAGACCCTTTGGTGTACATATGAATAATTAGTCTTAGAAAGTGTATGTTCCCTATAGTGTTGTATAATTTCTTCGATAACCAGACATGGCCATCCCCGGTGAGGAATCGAACCGTGCTTCCAATCATTGGGCCCCTGATTTTTGCATAGATTCTTCTTCCGTATTCAATAACCCCGATTCTTCATCCAAATCGACCTGGGTCCCGGTCAGCTGCTTGGCGCGGGTGGCCTCCAAGGCCCAATCTGTATGCAAAATCACGAACATGATGGACAACGCACAAGCAACTTGAGCGGCCACCAGACCATAACAGAGCCCCACGAATCCCCATCCGAAAGTGAAAGCCGACAGCAACGCTATTGGAGTGCCCACGAAATAGAAGGACCCGAGGTTGACCCGCGCACCGGTGGCCGGCCGCGCGCTTCCTCGGAGGACTCCGCACCCGGTTGTCTGAGGGCAGTTGCCCAGCTCGCAGAGACCTATAATGGGCAACACCGCGGCCGTCAGGGACAGAACTCCCTCGTCGTCGGTAAACACCCGTCCCCACAGATGTCGTAGCGTGGTCGTCCACGCAAGGCTTCCAAGAGCAATGAAAATAGCGCAGGCGAGGGCTGCGAGCGTGGCGATGCGAGCACGGGCAGGGCGACCGGCCCCCAGCTCGTGCCCCACGCGGGTAGACACGGAGGAGCTCAGCGCCATGGGAACCGTGTACATGAGAGACGTGGTCTGGATAACGATAGCAGCGGCTGCGACTGTCACCCGTGGCTCCGGCAGATAGCCCGCTAGCATCGTCATAATTTCGTACCACCACCATTCCAGGCACACCGCTAGACAGCTGGGGAGCGCCAGGCGGAGCAACGGCCACCATTCCCGCAGGCACTCAGCGGACCACCCGGACCATGTCTTACCGTAGGCCCGGGTGCGCAGCAGGTAGGCCGCAAGCAAGAACACCATGTTGAAATTCGTCCACCATGTCGCAATGGCCACGCCGGGCACCCCGAGTCCCAAGACGAATACCAGAAACAGACTCAGCGGCACGTGAAGCGCTACAGCAGCAAATGAGCACCACATCATTGGCGTTGTCAGGCCCTGAGAGCGCATGTAGACGCGCAACGGTTGCAGAATGCCGTTAGCCACGAGGTCCGGCAGAGCGTAGACACAGTACACACCGGCAACCTCCGTTATATCCGGGTCCTGCCCAAGCCGGAGCATGATTCCTCTCAGATTCACCCACAAGACTCCGATCGGGATGCACGCAGAAAGAAGCATCAACATCGTGCGCTGCAGTGCCAGACCAAGCAACGACCAGTTCCCGGACCCGAAAGCCTGCCCACATACCGGTTCCATGCCCGACGCCAAACCAGACAACACTGAATAACCCGTTATATTTGTAAACCCAATGGCCAGCGCCCCTCCTGCCAGCTCCAAGCTCCCTAGCCTCCCCATGCAGAGCACCGATACCATTGCTCTGGCATACACTACCAAGTTCACCACGGTAACTGGCAACCCGATTCCACATAGCTCCTTCAATTCCTGCAAAACCTGCATACCACATTCATTCAAATCACTCCCCAAAAACCAAAATCCTACCCATTGGATAACAAAATCAAATTTATGTATAACAATTTGAACAACTAATCAAACCTAGCTTTGAACCAGAAATGCCATAACAAACAATATAGCCATAAAAACATGCATTGACTGAAAAAACCAAATTTGTATATATACTCAAACCCAAAGCTTTCTCCTAAACTGCTGCCAAGAAGGTCATATGGAATATATCCATAAAAACATGCATTTACTGAAAAAAACAAATTTGTATATACTCAAACCCAAAGCACAATGTATAGTTTCTCCTAAAATGCTGCCAAGAAGCTCAGATTGAATATATCCATAAAAACATGCATTCACCAAAAAACAAATTTGTATATACTCAAACCCAAAGCACAATCTATACTTTCTCCTAAACTGCTGCCAAGAAGCTCAGATTGAATATATCCATAAAAACATGCACTGACTGAAAACGAAAAACAATTTGCATATACTCAAACCCAAAGCACAATCTAAACTGATGCCAAGAAGGTCAGATTGAATATATTCATAAAAACATGCACTGAATGAAAAAAAACAAACAAATTTATATATTCTCAAACCCAAAGCACAATGTATACTTTCTCCTAAACTGCTGCCAAGAAGGTCAGATTGAATATATCCATAGAAACATGCATTGACTGAAAAAAACATATTTGTATATACTCAAACCCAAAGCACAATCTATACTTTCTCCTAAACTGCTGCCAAGAAACTCAGATTGAATATATCCATAAAAACATGCATTGACTGAAAAAACCAACTTTATATATACTCAAACCCAAAGCACAATCTATACTTTCTCCTAAACTGCTGCCATGAAAGTCAGATTGAATAAAACACAACAGAGAGCAGCAGCTTTTATAGTTATAATTTGATCAAAACCAGAAATGCCATAATAATTTTGAACTCAACTATAAACATCTTAATGGTCCCTGCATAGTCTCAAAGTAAATTAATTGAACAACATACATTGGCCCATGTATATCAAAAAACAATTTCATTCCTTTATTCAGATTTTCACAGCTGGAGATTTTATACATCGAATTTATAATTTCATTTATCCTATAATTTCTTCTAAACTTCTGGGCAAATCGATTAAATCAAAAAATGCCATAACAAAGTCAATCATAAACCTTAAAAAAAAGTATAGTAATCTGTGAATCTTGCAATAAAAAAAAGTATAGTAATCTGTGAATCTTGCAATTATGTTTACCAAATAAATCTTTCTTGAACAGAATCCACAAAACAATTTATACTTTCTCCTAAACTGCTGTTCAAGATATAAAACTCCAATGAAACAAATATGGTTTAATGAAAACCTGAAATGTTAGATTTGAATAGAAAAAGAAAACCATCCTAGTTGGATATATATCTAATATCCATGAAATGTTTTGAAGACAAAAATATCTCTATAATCTATATGAATATTTCAGATAAATTCTGACAAACAGGCCAATGCAAGGGCAGTGGGCACTTCCCAAGAAAAACAAATAAACAAGATTATAAGCAATTCTGTAAGTCTGCTACCCTGGATGCAGCAGATATTCTGCTTGTCTCACATATTTTATGAAGTACATTTTACATGGGTGTCAGGAAACAGGGCGCAATAATATACTTGAGAGGCCGTTATAGGGAGATTCGTGGCGAGCTGATCCAGCTTTTCGTCCGGCTGAATCTCCATTGCTGCAACAACCATTATAGTAACTAATAACAAGATTCAGAAACGCGCGCACGCAGTCAGACTCACAATATATGTATGTGTTAATAGTTTATTCACACAGCAACCCCAATTCCCGCAATTCTGTGCGGAATCTCGCAGAATAAATAGGAGAGAAAAGTTCTTGACTCACAACATCACAGTCATAGTTATTGTTATTCTTGTGGTCATGATTACGAGGTCTGTTGAGATTTTTTGCCGACTGAAAATTTTGGGTGATGGGTGGCAATCGCTCCACAAAACATACAAATTTTCTATGAAGATAATGACAGCGCAAGGAAAAGTCAATCGTCCGACTTTGAATACATGTGGCACAGGGCGTTTCAGGGTAGGGGAACTACTGCGAGTAAAAAGGGAGAAAAATTGGTAACCACCACCGTCAAAATGCTCCTACCGACTCGTTGTCGGTAAAAAGTATTCTAGACACCCTGCAGTCAAAATAGCCGCCGCCATGTGCGGCGTGCCTCCGACTGTCCATGTAGGCCGCTAAGGATTGGTATTTCCCATGGTAGCGGGAGGTCCCATGAAGTGGAGCCTAGTGTGAATGGTTGGCTTAACTAATTTTTCCTTGAATTCGATGGCATTGTACGTTGTGGGAGAACGTGGCCTTGCCGTGTCGATGCCGTGTCATCTATGATAGTATAGTCAAGTGGAGCTTATCTGTACATGTCTATGGTTTTCTTTTGTTCAGGTGTTGATTTCTGGGTTTTGTATGGCTGACGTGGTGTTTAGGTGTTGATTTCAGGGTTTTGTATGGCTGAGGTGGTAGTAAAAACGATATAGTGTATAGTGATAAAATGGGTATTAATGTGGAACAAAATTCAACATATTTATATGTGATTATATCATGATGGTAACATCAATTCAATCTATCACCCAATTTTAAATGGCCAATTTTTATAATCTATATCAAAACTACTCTTATACGAGGCATTGTGTAAAAGCTATAGTCAATTCTTACTATCTACATCAAAACTAAGGTTATATCGATTCAATCTATAAGTCAGTTTTAAATGGTCAATTCTTATAATCTATATCAAAACTACTCTTATACGAGGCATTGTGTAAAAGCTATAGTCAATTCTTACTGTCTACATCAAAACTACTCTTATATAAATTCAATCTATAAGTCAGTTTTAAATGGTCAATTCTTATAATCTACATCAAAACTACTCTTATGCGAGGCATTGTGTAAAAGCTATAGTCAATTCTTACTATCTACATCAAAACTACTCTTATATCGATTCAATCTATAAATCAGTTTTAAATGGTCAAGTCTTATAATCTACATCAAAACCACTCTTATATGATGATGCGTTGTGTTTTGCTATAGTCAATTCTTACTATCTACATCAAAACTACTCTATATCGATTCAATCTACAAGTTGGTTTTAAATGGTCAATTCTTATAATCTACATCAAAACTACTCTTATATGCTGCGTTGTGCAAAAACTATAGCCAATCCTTACTATCTGCATCAAAACTACTCTTATATGATGCGTTGTGCAAAAGCTACACCTTAAAACTACTCTTATACGATGCCTTATACAAAAGGTAAAGATGGATATATACCTTATAAGGTTTGAGATCTACAAGCAGTACACAACTCTCACATATGTCAAAGAGCCCTATTTATCACATACTAGTATTAGGTTTAGGTTGCACCATATTAAGTTAGTGACTAATATCACATAAATAACAACCACAAGTTAAAGACAAACCATAAAGTCTAATACTCAAGATTCCTAATAATATTGATACAAAAGTGGAAGAGGGCGTTATTATTTGAACATAACCTCTTATGGAAACTTTAAACATGGTTATTTAACCACCAACATAGATCCATCTTAAACTCGGATCTATTAAGCGTAGAGAGAGATCCAATTTTCTTGAGGTGTAAATTTTTATTTTTCTTAATATTTTTACACATTAAGAAAATGTTTACACCTCAAGAAATTGGATTTCTCTCAGTGCTTAATACATCTATGTTTAAGACGGATCTATGGTAGTTTTAACTTTTTATTTATGGCATGACATGAATTTTTAATTACTTTTTATTTTTGATAAGTTATGAGATAAATCCTGGGAACATTACATGACGTAACATGACAAACATGACATCTCCGTCATAGTGGATTGTAAGCATCTCACAACTCTCAATGCAATAAACCTAGTGCTTTTGTGGAGGTAGATAAATACATTTATTTATATTGTCGTAAATAAAATGTACATTCATAATTAACATTTTGAGACTTTAATCCCATAAGACTCGCATGTGGGGTTGATATACAATTTTTAACCCATTTCACTACTTTGAATAGTTAAAAACTGGTATGGCTATCCATAAACACTTGCTTGAAATATACAACCATGTTTCCACATTTCTGCACTTTTTTCATGAATTTCCCCTAGCAATAATCCAATTAGTCTATTGTTGATGTGTCTAAAATCGTCAGATGATTCACTACAATTGCTAAGGATCGCAATGGGGTTGTCCCTCTTTCAAAAGTCTGAGGAATCTTAGGTCTTGTCTCATCTTCCCCATTCCACATGGATTAACTAATCATTAAGAGGAAAGTTGCCTCATGAAGTACAATAGTAATAGTGGCTTCACTACTACATTCAAGAACTAAAACAATTGTAATCATTAAATGAACCGTAGGGATTGCATTATGGAGAGTCTTATTTGGATATACCAAATAGTTATACCCACTTCTAACTCTTTTACCATGAGGGATTTTGACCTTTTTTTAAATCTAGAGACAATTTTTCTTTCATGCAAGAGACCACCACATGATCATACTCAAAACAAAGTTTGCATCAAAAGGTAACATGTTCATAATTAGACTTTAATCATCACAGTCCAACACAATTTGATCAAAACTAAAACAATTGTAATCGTTAATGTAGCCATAGGGATTGCATTATGGAGAGTCTTATTTGGATATACCTAATGGTTATACCAATTTCTAAATCTTTCACCCAGAGGGCTTTTGAGCTTTTTCTTCTGAAACTAGAGACAACTTTTCTTTCAGGCAAGAGGCCACCACATAATCATACTCAAAACAAAGTTCACATCGAAAAGTAACATGTTCATAATCAGATTTTAATCAACACAATTTTATCAAGTAAATCCTTACTTGACTTTACATAAATACATATCCTTGTACTAGTCCTTGTATTAGTAGTAAAATCATAACCATTTATTTATAAAGTTGTAAAAATAAAAATACATAAAAGTCACAAGATCCCTAACCAAATGAAAACCCAACAATCTAACCCATAACAAAATTGCCATGAAAATATTAAGATTGATTTTTCTCCCCCACATCCAAAGTCGACAATGACAAATAAGGCATAACATGACCTAAAGCTTTGTCTATTTGAAAGCAAAATTTGGTAACCCTCATGCATTACATCACACTATCACCCTGTGTCAAACTAAGGAAAAAGTGATGGTAACTTTGGTTGTTGTAGTGCTTAATGTTGGTTACTTTGGGAAGTCTCTTATGGTTAATAGTCAATCAATGACATCTAATGGCCCCCTCTATACGTACATTTGGTTACCATGTCCTTCATTCTTTGACCATTTCAAACATACAAGGTGGGTTTGGTTTGGTTTGCGTGTGAGTCGTAATCGCCACCAACCTTTTCCACATTAGGGCACAAGGTCATCATAGGATGGTTGTTGTGGTTAGCCAAAGGAGGGCAAATGTAAAATAGACACGAAGGGAACAAGTTCTGCAATGGGCAGTCAAATAATTGTGGATTACGTCTATGGGAATTGCACCTTGGAGTGGGAACCTCAACAAAGTTTGAAGGTTGCTATCTCAACATTCCACCAAAAGGTGCCCGAGAAGTATTATTGTGCAAAATCTATGACAAAAGTTAGAAATGTGTCAAATTGTGGATACAAGCATTTCTGCTTGATCAAAAACTTTTTTTAACGAGGTCTCAGTCTTGAATAACTACTTAACCACTTTACTTTATACACCAAGAAGGAGACATGTTACCTACAAGGCATCAAGTGGAATTCTATCATGGTCTTTTTCATGACGAGTCTTCTATCATTGAGCCCAAGATATGGGATTTCTTGGAAATAGCAATGGCCATGCTTTACTAGCATGTAGTTAGATGATGATTGTTTGTTGTGACATGACTAAAGAGTCTATTTCATGTAAGTTAGTTTTTGTAGCTTTGCTAGTATGTACTTAGATTAGATTACGATGGTTTGTTGTGATATGAGTGAGGAGTCTCCTTCATATATGCTAGTTTTGTTTGAATAATGGAGGCACTCATAACAAAGTAGAGAGTTCATTTGATATTTTTCTAAAAATTTTAATAAAATGCGTGGTATGAGAAGGTTTCTCTTAAAAAAAATTCTCATTTGATTACAAAAAAACTTAAAGCAATTGTCTTCTACCTAACTTTATATCAATGTCAAATAAGGGCATATTAAAAAAAGCTTAAAATAGTTGTCCTTCACCTAACTTTATATCAATGCTAAATAAGGGCATATTGCAACCTTTAATTTGGGTAAGGTTTCTTCAATTCCAACCCTTAAGCTCTATTTAGCATGGGTAAGATTTTATTCTTGCCCATGGCATGATTTATAAGGCCAATGACCTATTGTCCTCTCTTAATCAGTTTCAGGCAACATAACAACCCGAGTTTTTTGAGAAATGAATTGTTCTTCATCCATATGCATGTGTTTTTTTTTTTAATTTGGAAATTGATTTTCTAGAGGATAGAACACAATTAATTTTGGAGGGCTCTAATTCATAAATGCTACTAGACTATTTATGAAGTCATGGAAACCTAACTTCAACCCTGCTTAGAAGTTCCAACAACTATTCTATATGTGTCATACTTGCTAATCCCTTTTTGGAATATTGGATCTTATGAATTTAATTGCTATGAAAAATTCATTGGGTACATTCATCTCCTTAGCTTCGAAAACCAATTATTATGCTTTTATTACCTATGTTGGGATCTATTCTTTACACAAACTTAAGCAATGGTCTTCCTAACTACATCACACTGCAGTGAGACAACCAAAGCTGGGCCCAAGCTCTAGACTATGAATAATAACATTGACTTTCATTGTGGACTTTGCTTTGGCCATGGTCATGCGGTGGCCTCTTGCCCAATGGAAAAGTCATCTCTAGTTCGAAAAGCTAAAACTTGAAATCCCTCTAGATGGAAAGACTCAACATTGGATGACCATTGAGTAGATCAAAATCCAATAAAGACTTCCTAAGACTTGATCATTTCTCCTTCAAAAATTGCAGCTACTGTAGTCCCCGGGGGTCATGGAAAATCCATTTTGAGTGATATATCTCAAAAGACAAATCCTCTTCCAATGATCAATAGTCCCTCTAGAATGACGAAAAAGGGAGATGAATCAAGGCCTTGAAATCAAGAAAGTGAGTCAATATTATTGTCTTCGATTGTGGTAGAGAGTCAACTGATGGCGATACACTAATAATAAACAATTTGGACATTGGTTGGACTCTAGTTGCAAGAAATTAAGACACAAAGATAGATATAGAGAAGTGTGATGACCTGTTTTTGTACATATAGAGTTGTGTAGTCTTAGTTGTAGTTAACTACTTTAAAGAGTTAAACAATTGAAAATCAACCATAAATGTGACTATATAAAGGTAAAATGTGAAGACATGCATTTTCTTTATAAAAATATAATTATTAGTTATTATTTACCAAAAACCTCTTTTAAAAAACACATAAAAACATGGTAAAAATGCATGCAAACAATTTTACCTTGGTTCTATTCTCATTTTTCCCATGTAAAATGTTATATAAATGATTGATATTAAGTGTAAGCTTTATGGTTTTGGTAGAATAAATACCCCTTAAAACTTGACATATCTATTAAAAGAAACTTGTATTATGTAGAGTACCTCTCCAAAGAAAAAAAATATTTATTAAAATAGAAACTTTCATAATTTGGCAAACTTCTATATTTTTTAGTTTGTAATTGTATAAATAAATTTTTATGCAAAGTGAATACTTTGTTTATTTTGAAGATAAAAAAAAAATGCTTACTTATTTTGAAGATAGCAGAGAAAGAAAAAAGATAAAGAAAATGTTTCAAATTTATAATTGTATGAATATTTTTTTGCCAATAAATTTTGTGTGAACATTTTTCTTATTCTCTTTAAAAACAAATAGAATTGAAAAAAAAAATCAATAAAGAGAAATAAAAAGGATGCTAAACTACAAAGAAAAAAAAGAGTGAAAGGGCTGAAAGAAAAAAGGATGCTAAATTACAAAGAAAAAAAAAGAGAGAAAAGGGTGAAAGAAGGGAAATGTTTAAGGAAGTTGAATGGATAATTAAGGTATACACATATATTACCAAATAATTGAGAAAGAGGTGTGGATAAGAGGGAGATTAAAATGGTTAAGGGTTTAAGAGAAGGTTAAAGAAAATAAAGGAAGGAAGAAATGGTGAAAACAATTATGTACAAAAAATTTAGAAAGAAAGAAGAGCAAAAAAGAAACAACAAGGGGTAGTAATTGTTGGAGTATCGATACAACTGCATGGTATAACCGACACACCTATGGGAATATAAAAATGTGGATGAACCACCATTCTTGATAATAGGGCCTTGTGCTTGGTTTCAAATGTTCATCNTGGAGTATCGGTACAACTGCATGGTATAACCACCACACCTCTGGGAATATAAAAATATGGACTAGCCATCACTCCTGATAATAGGGCATTGTGCTTGGTTTCAAATGTTCATCAACATCTGTAGGTTTTGATGTAATGACAACGTCAAACCTTATAGTAACAAAATAGGTCAACGGTGAGAAAAAAAGAAGAAATGCTAGAAGAAGCTGACAAAGCAAGGAATAATTCACAAAAATTGATAAAGATTTAAAAAGAGAGGTGTGAAAAAGAGGGAGACTAAAAGAGAAGGGGGTTATGGAAAGGTTAAACAAAAAAGAGGAGAAACATGTAGGAATTCGAAAAGGAAAGGGAGATTAAAAAGGATAGAATGTTAAGAACAAGCTAAAGAAAGAAAAGAGAACAATGACTAAGAAAAGAGCAAGCAAGAATAAGTTATATGCATAAATATGTAAAAAGGAAGAAATGAAAAATTGTGAAAGAAGTCAATAAAAGTTTCTAATTACAAGATCTTCATTGATTTTTCCATCAATTGTTAAATTTTGTGTATTCTTCTACTTGCCTTCATGTGTTTACCCTTGCTTGTTCCTTCTTTTATAAACTAGCATAGATCCAAATCCTAGGCTCTATTAAGCGTTGAGAGGGATCAAATCTTTGGAGGTGAAAATCTCTATCAGCTTTGGTGTGTCCTATATATAGCCACTGATTTGATTCAAACTAAAAGAACATATTTTTATTTAAGGTGGACATATAATATTTTTATTATTAATACTTAATAAATTTATGGTCAACATATAATATATATTTTTTTAATTTTGTTAGGAACAAAAATTACAACATCTCCCCCATACATGGTTTTAAGACCATGTGCAAAGCCCTCTAAAACCATGGGTTTTTTAGGAGGCCTTGCACATGGTCTTAAAACCATTTGCAAGGCCCTCCTAAACCATGTACAATAAAACCATGCATTGTTTAAGAGACCTTGCACATGGTTTTAAACCATTTGCAAGGCCCTCCTAAACCATGTACAATAAAACCATGGGTTTTTTAGGAGCCCTTGCACATGGTTTTAAAACCATGTGCAAGGCCAACATTTATTTTGCGGATAATAATTTTTTTATTTTTTATTATTTTGTTAGGTAGAAACATTACAACATCACCACCATAATTTTTTATTACTTTGTCAGGTAGGAACATTACAACATCTCCCCCATATTGTGTTGTTTTTCTAACCGACATTTTTTTGTGGATAATTAAATATTTAATTTTTTATTGGTTTTTTAGGTATGAACATTACAAAATATCCCCCATATTAGGTTGTTTTTGTGGTCGACATTTATTTTGGCGGATAACTTTTTTTTTTAGTAACAAACATTACAAAATAGACAAACACAACAAGATCTCCCTCATGACAAAGGTTACAAGATCTCCCTCATACTAGGTTGTAGAGTGCCTGTAGGCGCAAAGAATATAATGTTTAAGAAAGTGTTAGAAAAAAGAGAACAATAACTAAGAAAAGGCCAAGCAAAAAGAAGTTATATGCATCAATATGTTTTAAAGTAAGAAAATAAACAATGTGAAAAAGAAATTAAACCAACGTGCAAGGATTCTCCAAAGAAATCAGTATGAAAGAAACAACAACATGTAGCAATATAAAATGTAAAAGAGGTTAACCAAGAGAAAGAAAGAGTGAGCATGACCAAAAAAGGAATGTTAAAGGGTGTTAGACTAGGTAAACAATGAAGAATTCACAAATGTCAATAAATAATGATAAAAGATGTGTCGGAGATTGAAAATGTTAAAATGGTTAAGAAAATAAGAGAACAATGACTAAGGAAGAAATTAAGAAAAAGTTACGTGCATGAATATGTTTTAAAATAAGCACTGAAAAAAAATTAATGAAAGATTCTAACTACAACTTTACATCTATTTTATCATCAATTATTAATTTTTGTACACTTTTTCAATTTCCTCTTCCACTTAAATTCCCTTTCTAGTGCTCTTAGTTTCTTTTTTTCTTCATGGTTTATCCTCTTATCTTTTTATTGTTATCATTACCTTAATTATAATTTTGATTCTTAATTAATTTCTCATTATGATGGTGTGGTTGCTTGATCTTAATTACTTTTAAAATTTAATAGTTTTTTTTTCAATTTTTATTTAATTAAATTTAAATTTAAATTTAACTTTATTTTAATATTAATTTAATTAATTAACTGAGTTATATATCCATTTAAAATCTGTGTATTTTTGCAAACATATACAACATAACCTAACCTAATCATTGACTTTCATGCAAAGAACTCATGATTAACATTTCATCTCGTTTATATAAAAAAATTGTTTGTAGGGCCTCATGGGAAGGCAAATATGAAATACAATATATCAATGTAGAGATCTTCTCCACACAATTAGATAACATGTTGATGCAATTCTTTACTTAAATTTACTTTATAAAATTAATGAAAAGTGCACCACTTTACAAATTTAACACATGGATAACAGTCTTGATTAAATTAAAATGAAATAAATTTTATTTTTATTAATACAAAATACCACAATTAAAAGCCCTTTGAAATTGGTTCATTTTGTCAAACTTGAAAGCCATTTTCTATTCATAAATGTGAAGAGGGGATGCCATTTATCAACAAAACCTTTGACTTGCATAAAGCAAAAACATAATGCCTTCTAAGTGGAAAATTAAAAAATAATTCATTAAATGCAAATAAACATGATGAAAGATGTAGAATATATTTATGATGGTTTAGTTTAATTGAGTGGTATGAATAAGGTGGGAGATGAATGCCTTTGGCACATAATTTCTATCAATACAAATCCACCGACATATCAACTATAGTTTAAAATAAGAACAATTCCCCATATGAAAAAGCCCATGGTCATAATGAAAATAGTTGTTTAGATTATCTTCTCCAATTCAATGGAAGGGCCAGGTCACATATGTCATTCTTGAAATGATGTATTAGTCAAGTTGTTAGTCCACTATATAGAGAGGGAGAGGGTTTTATTGGATGTATTATTTATAAAACATGTAGATGGTTTATAAATTGAAATAATTTTTATTATTTTTTAATTAAAATCATTTAAAATTTACATTTAAATAATTATTTTTAAATCAAAATAAAACTTGGTTAAAATCATCTTATGTATGAACGAAACTTCATTCATTATCTTATCTTTATTTCAAAATCTTAATACACATATAATAAAATAAACTGAAATGAATAAGTTCTTGTAGATCACTATCTCGTTAGGTGAAGAAAATGACAACTCACACTCTCCTTCGTAAAGTTTGAATATAAGTTCTAAGGATAATATCAAAATCTAATTGTAAAATTAAACTTTATAAAAACTTATAATAAATTTCCATATTCCTTTTTCTAAATAAAACTTTACATAAACATATGATAACTTTACATGTTCCCTCTTTTCATAACTTTAGTATTAAAGTGTTCCACTTCTTAAGTCTTTTTCATGAAGTGACCAAACACAAGGAAAAGCACAAACATAGTGCAGAGATGAGACCCTTGAGGGGTTTCAAGGGCCTCTCCTCTCACTATGGATGATGGGGCATCCACAATTGTGGGAGTACACGTGTCTTTTTGTGGTTGGGCCTCCTAACCCCCTCCATATCCGGAGTAACCTTATGATATATGTATGTGCTTATCAATATTTGACAAAATGAGTTGACTTCAGGTTATGGTATCATATGCTTCAAAGCAAAGCATTGCCCATGATGGGAAAGTACCATAAAACAAATCTTAAAGTTCAGAGTTTCAAAAATAATGATAGTGAAGATAAGTTAGATTAAATAATGGTCTTGGTCAAATTAAAATGTTTTGATAAACATTACCAATGTTGACTTCCACGTTAAGTTAGTAAATGTTTCAACAAACATCAACAATATATATTTGGTCAACTGAGGCTATAATATACTACATATTATATATATATTTATGTTATTTTTTAAAACTAGTATAATTTTTTTTTAAATTCAGATTTATTAAACATCAAGAGAATCTAATGTTCGGAAGTGTAATTTTTATATGTCCAAAAAAGTTATACCTCTAAAAATTTGATTTCTTGATGTTTGATGTTTGATCAGTGGATCTATATTGGTTTTAATTTTTTATTTTATAAGTTGACATAGATTTTTTTAATTACATTTTATTTGGTTTTATTTTATGACATGACATGAATTTTTTTAATTACTTTTTTTTTTTGGTAATGTAAAGTTACCTTAAGTTATGTTAAGTGACAACATCTCTCTCATACTTGGGTGCACCTTGTCCCTCTCTGTGCAACAAATGATATGAGATTTTATTTTTGAGATTATCTGTATAGAGTAAGTTATTAGTTTATGATCGACATTCATGAGTATTAGTTGTGACTGACCAATTTATCATGATGTTGAATAATTACTTAAGAGTCATTGATTGGGGGTGCTAATGGCATGAGTAAAGAAGTGAGATTGAAATATATCTTAATAACTTCATTACTATAACATGTATATCTCTCCTATAAAATAAGGGATTCTCATATATCAATTTAGTGTCAATTGGGTCTAACCTCAATGGTTGTGGGATGGTGTATTATTTCTTCCACCTAGGTTATATTCTCCTAAATGACATGTTGAACTAATAATAACCGAATTGTTGAAAATACCAAAAATTTGCTTCCAAATAATTACTTAGAAAAACTATCAATTTAATATAAATTATTATTAAAAGTATATTATAAAAGATAAATGTTATGCTCATATGTGTAATGATGATGATGGTGGTGGTTAACGTCCACTGAGACCAAACTTTGGTCTATTGGACCTAAAGAAAAATATTAATTAGTTTGTTTTAAAATTGTATTCCTATGCTCAAAGAGCTTGGTGAGAAGCGTCCCGAGCTCACTATAACTTTGACAAGTTAAAAGGATAGGAAGGTCGGTATTGCAACGGAGATTATGAAATTGAGATCTAATGTGGGTGTACGCAAGGCACTCTAAAAGGAATTGATTTTCATCTTCAATGTTCCTATTCTCACAAAGATGGTAGATCCTTTCCACCCATGGTCTTTTAGGAACTGTCCAACGACCTGTTTCACTATGGAGCTCATGAGAGTTTGTTCTTATCTTGGCTATATTAATGTTTTTTCTTTGAGCTGGTTAATACAGAGAGATACTTTTGATCTTCTAGAGTATGGTTGATGACCTCCTTATAATATCTTAATTTTCTTTTAGCCTCTAAATCTTTCTCACACCACAATTTCTCTTAAAACTTAGAAGTAACAATATTTTTAATGTTATTAGTATTTTGCAATGCAACATTTTCATCGATCTTCCAGTGGTTTAACCAGGCCCTGGTATCTTTATACCAACCTCACTTGAGCCTTCGGTGGTTTTGACTGGAATTAAAAGCTAGCTTAGGAAGTCTATGGTCTCCCATGTTATTGATTTTGTGTTTGTACAACAGGAGTCTAGTCACCGCTAGGCTCTCGATAGGGGAAAGAACCACTTCTATAAGGAGAATAGGATATGGTGTATTGCTTTTAATTTTGAGGTTATACGTTATAAAGCGCTTCTGTATTTTCTCAATCTTCCTCCAGGATTCTCCAGAGATGCTACAACTCCAAACCTCACAACCATACAAGATAACAAGAGTGACTAAAGTTTCAAAGAGGAGCTTCTTTTTATCCCACATCACAAGGTTTGCTGCTTTACAATTATTTTCAAGACCAAAATAAGAANCTATAGTTCTAGTTGAGCTTGTGATGAATATCAATTCCTAGGTATTTGTAAGAAGACACTTCCTCCAAGTTGTTATTGTCATACACAAAATTAGCGTAAATGTCCTTCTTGGATTTAATAATCATAACTTTTTGTTTTGTCAGTGTTGACAATCATACCCATGGTATATCATAAATACTTAAGAAGTCAAAGTTGCCTATCAAGATTATACAGATCCCTTTCCAGAAGAACAATATCGTCATCATAGAGAAGAAGGATGATAACTATCCCAACTAAGAATGTGTCAGCGGAACCCACTTCCTTTAAACAACCTTCTAGCTTATCAATGTAAATGCCAAACAAGGTAGGGGAGAGGGGGAAACCTTGTTTAACTCCGATATTGCACTTAATATCTGTTTAACTCTGATATTGCACTTAATATCTCTCGACCACCCCTCATTGCTCTTAAAATTGGCAATTACATTCTCGTATAACCTTATTAAGGCAGCTCTCAACTCAAAAGGAACCTTTAGCTCTTCTAATCTATTCCAAAGGTTATTTCTAGGTACTATATCGAAAGCCTTTCTAAATTCCACAAAGCAACAAAAGAGATTGGATTTATCATTACGACACTCCTCCACAATGATCCTAAGGGTAACAAGGTGGTCTGTTGTTGAGTGCTGTCTTCTAAAACCCGCTTGGCCTTTAGCTCGTTTACCTTTACTTTCAAGCCATATGTCGATCTTCTTTTCCAAAATAATACCATATAACTTGTCTAAGAGGGGGCTAATCATAATTGTTCAATAATTAAAGGGGTTATTTGTATCCCCACTTTTAAAAATAGGGATAATAAGGCTCTGAGTCCAAGGTTTAGGGAACCCTTTCTTGATTGCTTGATTGAAAAGCTTGTGGATGTGGGGGATGAGGACAAGACCTCCAATTTTTAAGATTTATGCCTGGTAACCTTCAATGTCCTTAGCTTTTCCATTTTCCAAACGGTAACCCCAAAATCTATGTCTTCTAATGAGAAAACTTCTACCGTTGTGAGCAGGGTTTCAAAGTTGTCTATGACATTCAGGGATTCATAAATATTTTTAAGATAGGAATTCCATTCGTATAAAGCAATTATAATACTATCTTTAGCTTTTCTAGTTAGAATTTGCCTCCATAATTTCTTAGGAGCCTCCTTAGAGAGGTGTAAGAGATTTTCTTGTCTTTTATGAATATATTGCATTTTTTTCCTTTTAGTTAGGTCTTTGTAAAATTTTACCTTGTCAATTTTAAGAGACTCATCAAGAGCTTCCTTAATTTCTCTCCTTGCACTTTTACAATCTTTATCATACAAAGGGTTGTTTTTTCTATTTCATTTATTACTTGAGACTTCAATTGAGAACTTGTTAATAGAATGTGAGAGGGTTGTAGTAAAATTATGATAGAGGTCTTCTATGTTTTTTATACTTGATAAAGGAAGCAAATTATTTTTTAAATCATTTAGAAAAAAACCATTTTTATTTCTATCAAAGATCATGTTCTTTTGGCTATAAGGATTATCTTCTATGGGATCTCTATGCATGACAAAATTGAGAGTTACAATTAAAGGTCTATGATTTGAGTCAGGCTCGTGGTCCTTTAGGATGTCAAAATTGATTATTTCATTGTATAAAGGGATAGCGGAACTAACGTAGTCTACCACGCTGCTACCAAGCCCATGGATACAGATCATCTGGCTAGAATTGGACCACTTCTTTAGACCATTGCAAATTATGAGATCTTGAGCACTACAGAGCTTAACTAGCTTAGACCCAAACAAATTTTCGCCTAGATCTTCAGAGATTCTGTTGTACTTTCTAGCTAGAGTAATATCTTCGTCTAACCCAACCTTGTTGCTTCTGTGAGACATGTTGTTTCAATTTGTAATCTATTATGTAATTATGTTTGGGCTATGGCTAACATATCCTCCTTTACCTCCTCTTTCAAATCGAAGGTTATAAGGTTCAAGGCCCTTTTGTTACGCTCATGGTCTAATTCTATCAATTTTTTTATTTCCTCTTGAATGGGTTTGATGTCTAGTTTACTTGCCACACTAGTTAGGTTGAGATTGTTATTAACTTTTTCTTCTAGTTCCTTAATCATGTCCTTCATTTTAATACTTTCTAAGGTTTCAACTTCTCCTTGTTGGGATGTTTGGTTTTTATCTTGGATTTGTTTTTCTATTACTTGTAATATGATCTCCATTGTTTCCATTTTATTCTCCTGTACTTTTATTTTATTTTCTATTTGTTTTTGAATTTTGTCTTCAAGAGATGTAAAATTATTTTCCAGCATGGCTTCTAACTCAGTTTGTAACTTAACTTCTCTTTCTTCTATACGCTCCTCTAAAGACTCTATATACTCATAAAGACTATTTAGAGTAATTGTGCTAGGTCCACCTTTGACAATCTTTGGTAGATGCGGTGAATTATTCATACATGTGAACAAAAGAATATATATATATTAGATAAGGAATGTGTGCACCTCATACAATTGTTCCAGATCGCCTTCCAACCCTAAGCTCAGATGGAAGTCACCGCAGTTCAACAGAGCATGGTACCATAGTTCTAATAATGTGCACCACAAAGACAACAGAGATCGCTAAACCCACCTTTCAGATATTGCCAAACCCATATCGCTAGTTCAGATGAAGTTGAAACGAAAGAGCTTCAGATCGAGAGTATGCCCGAGCTTCAGATCGCCAAACTTAGATCGCTAGTTCATATGAAGTTGAAACGACAGAAGCATTGAATACTAGATTGCAGTGTCAGTGATCTTGAATAGATTTGAACCTCTGTCACTTTAGATCTGCAATAAGCGGTAATCTCAAGATCATTAGTTCAGATGCAACAGTTTGCAAATCGCTCTTCTTGCGCTACAAATTCATAAAAACCTACAAATTCCAGTTGCATTAAGCTATCACAATCAAATCAAGAGGTTCACGCTACCCTTGCATGATGCATGAACGTGTTTTTTTGGGGGGGAGACTATGCTCGAGCTTCAGATCGCAAAAGCGTTGCATACTCATGACCTAAAACCAAGTTTTATATATGTTTTAAAATATGTAATTTTTAATTAATACAATTTAATATATAAAGATTATTTATTAATCTTGCTTTTAAATATTTTAAAACTGGTGTTATTTTAAAATTCTTTAAATAGTTTGTAGAGGTGTGGATCAAAGAGGGTGAGAAGTGAAATGATATAACACATTGTAAAAAGAAATTATAAGTTCAAATCTCGAACTAATGTATTATGCGGTGCACTATATTGTAGTGAATAAGAATCAATCCCATATCATAATAGTATGAGACCAATCCTAATTATCAAATTTCCTGATATAAAATAATTTTTTAAATAATTAATAAGTTTAAAATTAAAATAAATATGTTATATTATTTAAAATAATTAATGTATATTCATATAAATTTTAAAATAAAATAAAATTTTAATTAATTTAATTTAATAATAAATAAGTCTAAATATATATTTGTTTTTTAATAACAAATTAAATTTTCACTCTTTTCGTTGTTTAAAATATACCATCAAAGATTAGTTAACATGTTGTTTTTTTCATATAAAAAATTGTATACACACATCACCCAATGACGGAAAATGGTTTTTAAAACTATCAATTAATATTAAAAATTAATCCATGCTAAATGCCTTGAATTGACAAATGCACGTTGTTGAGCATGTGTGTTAACCATATAAAAAATAATAAAATTGATTTACAAGATATACCATTGATTTAAAATTGATTTAAAATTGATTGAGCATGTGTGTTAACCATGTGTTTAGTTTGTTGGATTAGTTGAGGTAGTTGAATCGTGTGAATTGGAAGCTTGAAGTTGCGAGATCAAACTTCTAGACTAGTTTTACTAAATATCCCTTTTAAATTAAATTACATAAACTATTTAAAATAACATTCCCTATAGTTAAAAATGAAAGTATTTTTTAAATCTATATGAAAGCTCTTAATAACTACATCTCCACCTAGAAAAAAAGTTTTGATAATGAAAAAAATTGGTGTGTTGTTTTCTCAAAATGGAACATTGACTCACTTATTCTAAGAGCACACCAATGTTCCAATGACAAGGGTGCACCATGGAGAAAGATATTCAAAGTGTTTCAACATCACCAATGGCACAACTTTCAAAAAGTTTGTACTAGTGCTTCACCACTATCTAATGCACTTGTGGAAGCAAAATACCTGGCTTAATCTAATCAAAATGGCAATGCAATTTCAAGTCATCACTAGTGCTATGCTCATATATAATGCATTGAAGCAACTCTTCTTTTGTGGGTATGCTTGGTATGAAAAATGTTCTAATATTTAGTGGGAGTACACGTGTCTTTTTGTGCTTGGGCCTCCTAACCCCCTCCATATCCGGAGTAACCTTATGATATATGTATGTGCTTATCAATATTTGACAAAATGAGTTGACTTCATGTTCTGGTATCATATGCTTCAAAGCAAAGCATTGCCCATGATGGGAAAGTACCATAAAACAAATCTTAAATTTCAGAGTTTCAAAGATAATGATAGTGAAGATAAGTTAGATTAAATAATGGTCTCGGTCAAATTAAAATGTTTTGATAAACATTACCAAAGTTGACTTCCACGTTAAGTTAGTAAATGTTTCAACAAACATCAACAATATATATTTGCTTAACTGAGGCTATAATATACTACATAATATATATATATATATATATTTATGTTATTTAAAAAAAAAAATTAAATTCCGATTTATTAAACATAAAGAGAATCTAATGTTTGGAAGTGTAATTTTTATATGTCCAAAAAAGTTATACTTCTAAAAATCTGATCTCTTGATGTTTGATGTTTGATCACTGGATCTATATTGGTTTTAATTTTTAATTTTATAAGTTGATATAGATTTTTTTAATGACATTTCATTTGGTTTTATTTTATGAGATGACATGAATTTTTTTAATTACTTTTTATTTTTGGTAATGTAAAGTTACCTTAAGTTATGTTAAGTGACAACATCTCTCTCATACTTGGGTGCATCTTGTCCCTCTCTGTGCAACAAATGATATGAGATTTCATTTTTGAGATTATCTGTATAGAGTAAGTTATTAGTTTATGATCGATATTCATGAGTATTAGTTGTGACTGACCAATTTATCATGATGTTGAATAATCACTTAAGAGTCATTGATTGGGGGTGCTAATGGCATGAGTAAAGAAGTGAGATTGAAATATCTTAATAACTTCATTACTATAACATGTACATCTCTCCTAAAAAATAAGGGATTCTCATATATCAATTTAGTGTCAATTGGGTCTAACCTCAATGGTTGTGGGATGGGGTATTATTTCTTCCACCCAGGTTATATTCTCCTAAATGACATGTTGAACTAATAATAAGCAAATTGTTGAAAATATGCCAAAAATTTGCTTCCACATAATTAATTAGAAAAACTATCAATTTAATATAATTTATTATTAAATATATTATAAAAGATAAATGTTATGCTCATATGTGTAATGATGATGATGATGGTGGTTAACGTCCACCGAGACCAAACTTTGGTCTATTGGACCTAACGAAAAAAATTAATTAGTTTGTTTTAAAATTGTATTCCTATGCTCAAAGAGCTTGGTGAGAAGCGTCCCAAGTTCACTATAATTTTGACAAGTTAAAAGGATAGGAAGGTTGGTATTGCAACAAAGATTATGAAACTGAGATCTAACGTGGGTGTACGCAGGGCACTCTAAGAGGAAGTGATTTTCATCTTCAATGTTCCTATTCTCACATAGATGGTAGATCCTTTCCACCCATGGTCTTTTAGGAATTGTCCAACGACTTGTTTCACTTTGGAGCTCATGAGAGTTCGTTCTTATCTTGGCTATATTAATGTTTTTTCTTTGAGTTGGTTAATACAGAGAGATACTTTTGATCTTCTAGAGTATGGTTGATGACCTCCTTATAATATCTTAATTTTCTTTTAGCCTCTAAATCTTTCTCACACCACAATTTCTCTTGAAACTTAGAAGTAACAATATTTTTAATGCCATTAATATTTTGCAATGCAACATTTTCGTCAATCTCCCAGTGGTTTAACCAAGCCCTGGTATCTTTATACCAACCTCGCTTGAGCCTTCGGTGGTTTTGACTGGAATTAAAAGCTAGCTTAGGAAGTCTATGGTATCCCATGTTATTGATTTTGTGTTTGTACAACAGGAGCCTAGTCATAGCTAGGCTCTCGATAGGGGAAAGACCCACTTCTATAAGGAGAATAGGATATGGTGTATTGCTTTTAATTTTGAGGTTATACGTTATAAAGCGCTTCTGTATTTTCTCAATCTTCCTCCATGATTCTCCAGAGATGCTACAACTCCAAACCTCACAACCATACAAGATAACAGGAGTAACTAAAGTTTCAAAGAGGAGCTTCTTTTTATCCCACATCACAAGGTTTGTTGCTTTACAATTATTTTCAAGACCAAAATAAGCATTCCACCCTCCATTAATCCTTTTATCAATGTTATAGTTCCAGTTGAGCTTGTGATGAATATTAATTCCTAGGTATTTGTAAGAAGAAACTTCCTCCAAGTTGCTATTGTCATACACAAAATTAGCGTTAGTGTCCTTCTTAGATTTAATAATCATAACTTTTGTTTTGTCAGTGTTGACAATCGTACCCATGGTATAGCATAAATACTTAAGAAGTCGAAGTTGCTTATCAAGATCATACATATCCCTTTCCAAAAGAACAATATCGTCAGCATAGAGAAGAAGGATGATGACTATCCCAACTAAGAATGTGCCAGCATAACCCGCTTCCTTTAAACAACCTTCTGGCTTATCGATGTAAATGCCAAACGGGGTAGCGAAGAGGGGGAAACCTTGTTTAACTCCGATATTGCACTTAGTATCTCTCGACCACCCCTCGTTGCTCTTAAAATTGTCAATTACATTCTCGTATAACCTTATTGAGGTAGCTCTCAACTCGAAAGGAACCTTTAGCTCTTCTAATCTATTCCAAAGGTTATTTCTAGGTACTGTATCGAAAGCCTTTCTAAATTCCACAAAGCAACAAAAGAGATTGGATTTATCATTACGACACTCCTCCACAATGATCCTAAGGGTAACAAGGTGGTATGTTGTTGAGTGCTGCCTTCTAAAACCCGCTTGGCCTTTAGCTCGTTTACTTTCACTTTCAAGCCATCTGTTGATCTTCTTTTCCAAAATAATACCATATAACTTGTCTAAGAGGGGGCTAATCATAATTGTTCGATAATTAAAGGGGTTATTTGTATCCCCACTTTTAAAAATAGGGATATGAGGCTCTGAGTCCAAGGTTTAGGGAAACCTTTCTTGACTGCTTGATTGAAAAGCTTGTGGATGTGGGGGATGAGGACAAGACCTCCAATTTTTAAGATTTATGCCTGGTAACCTTCTATGTCCTTAGCTTTTCCATTTTCCAGATGCTAACCCCAAGATCTATGTCTTCTAATGAGAAAACTTCTACCGTTGTGAGCAGGGTTTCAAAGTTGTCCATGACATTTGGGGATTCATAAATATTTTTAAGATAGGAATTCTAGTCGTATAAAGCAATTCTAATGCTTTCTTTAGTTTTTCTAGTTAGAATTTGCCTCCAGAATTTCTTAGGAGCCACCTTAGAGAGGTGTAAGAGATTTTCTTGTCTTTTATGAATATATTGCATTTTTTTCCGTTTAGTTAGGGCTTTGTAAAATTTTACCTTGTCAATTTTAAGAGACTCATCAAGAGCTTCCTTAATTTCTCTCCTTGCACTTTTACAATCTTTATCATACCAAGGGTTGTTTTTTCTATTTCGTTTATTACTTGAGACTTCAATTGAGAACTTGTTAATAGAATGTGAGAGGGTTGTAGTAAAATTATGATAGAGGTCTTCTATGTTGTTTATACTTGATAACGGAAGCAAATTAATTTTTAAATCATTTAGAAAAAATCATTTTTATTTCTATCAAAGATCATGTTCTTTTGGCTATAAGGATTATCTTCTATGGGATCTCTATGGATGATAAAATTGAGAGTTACAATTAAAGGCCTATGATCTGAGTCAAGCTCGTGGTCCTTTAGGATGTCAAAATTTATTATTTCATTGTATAAAGGGATAGCGGAAATAATGTAATCTACCATGCTGCTACCAAGCCCATGGATACAGGTCATCTGGCTAGAATTGGACCACTTCTTTAGACCATTGCAAATTATGAGATCTTGAGCACTACAGAGCTTAACCAGCTTAGACCCAAACAAATTTTAGCCTAGATCTTCAGAGAGTCTGTTGTACTTTCTAGCTAGAGTAATATTTTCGTCTAAGCAAAGAGGATTAGGGTTGGAATAATTGCTTAGAAGAATAGCTTGGTTGCTTGAAGCACGAGCATTAAAGTCACCCATTAAGAGGATAATACCTGCATTCCTTAGGCTAGAAATATCATTCTCTAAACCATTGTAAGGACAATTGTTATCTAAATTTTTTTCCTTATAGAAGTTAGAATTAATAGGGGCAAAATAACATATTGCTATGTAGGTTTTTTTATCATTAATTTCAGAAATCTCTATCCAAATATACTGGTTGTAAGGGTTTTTTAATAAAGCCTAGCATGGGGGAAGATGTTCTTCCTAATGTAACAAGCTATACATCCAATGCCTCTATGATAGGACCGCTTGTTCCAGATTGACAAAAGTATAAATACATCTATGTTAGGAACCTTAGATTCTTCGTGCTCCCAAGTTTCAACTAACAATATAATATCAACTTCATTTAAGATCCAACTTAGCTTGGGGCCTTTGATCCAAGGGAAGCTTCGACAGTTCCAAGAAAGAATCCAGAGCATGTTAAATTGTTATTTATTACTATCTTTTTGGTTTCTATCTCTAATAACGGCTTTTCTATTTCTGATTATTGCCCATTTTCCTTCCTTCCTACCTTCTTTTACTTTTTGAACTTTCTTCCTTAATTCTGCTTAATCTTCTGGGATAAGATATTCATTTATAAATATTCCTATTCCTTTTAGACTTGAGGTTTTACTAAGTATATCTTACTTATGGTCAGTAGAGCTCACCTTTAATTCCAAATCAACCTTTCTTTATTCTCAGTTAATTTCCCCAACCTTGTTGCTTCTGTGAGACATGTTGTTTCAATTTGTAATCTATTATGTAATTATGTCTGGGCTATGGCTAACGTATCCTCCTTTACCTCCTCTTTCAAATTGAAGGCTATAAGGTTCAAGGCCCTTTTGTTACACTCATGGTCTAATTCTATCAATTTTTTGATTTCCTCTTGAATGGGTTTGATGTCTAGTTTACCTGCCACACTAGTTAGGTTGAGATTGTTATTAACTTTTGCTTCTAGTTCCTTAATCACGTCCTTCATTTTAATACTTTCTAAGGTTTTAACTTCTCCTTTTTGGGATGTTTGGTTTTTATCTTGGATTTGTTTTTCTATTACCTATAATCTGATCTCCATTGTTTCCATTTTATTCTCCTATACTTTTATTTTATTTTCTATTTGTTTTTGGATTTTGTCTTCAAGAGATGTAAAATTATTGTCCAGCATGGCTTCTAACTCAGTTTGTAACTTAACTTCTCTTTCTTCTCTACGCTCCTCTAAAGACTCTATATAGTCATAA
>LPNX010778564.1:689605-747886 GCA_001517045.1 Pseudotsuga menziesii | reverse complement strand
AGTTCCATTCTTCATGAGTGCATCATACTCATTCTGCATAGCTTCTTTCCACTCAACCCGAGTAGAAGCTTCTTCAAAGGAAGTTGGTTCAAAGTTAGCAGATACATTAAATTCAAAATCAAAGGATACATCCATGTCATCACCTGAATTATCTGCTTCTCCTCCATCTTCATGTCTTTTTGAACTTCTCGTTCCCGTCTTTCCAACTTCATCCGGATGGACACTTTCAAGTGTCTTTGTGGCCCATTTAGGAATCTTCCGTGATGGTCTTGGTTGATTAGCTGGTGGTGCTTCATCATTGATTGAGAGTCTTCCAATTCTCTCAATCACATCATCCAGTTGAATCTCTTGTTCAAGTGAAGTAGCAGGAACTTCTTCATGCGGGGGAGTTGGTGCTTCATATGGAAATTCCAAAGGTTGATCCAGAATAGGAATCCCCCCTTCAAGGTTTGGAATTTCATATTCATTTTCAGAATATTTCTTTGGATGAGGATATTTTTCCAAATGATCAAGCTGTCTCTCAATGGATTGGTCATTTTTATTAGTCTCAAGAAAAATGACATCTCTGGAAATAACAAACTTCTTGTTTACCTCATCATACAAACGGTATGCCTTGGAGTTTTCTTCATACCCCAGGAAAATGCATTTTCTGCTTCGAGCACAAAGCTTGTTTCTTTGCTCCTTTGGAATCAAGGCATAACAGGTGGAACCAAAAACTCTGAGATGCATGACTGAAGGGAGATGGCCAAACCACATTTCATGTGGAGTCTTGTTATCAAGAGCATTTGAGGGACTTCTGTTTCTCAAATAGGCTGCACATGTCATTGCATCACCCCAAAACATTAGTTTTACATTCTTGAAAAACATCATTGAGCGTACCATATTCATTATGGTTTTGTTCATTCTTTCTGCTACACCATTTTGTTGAGGATTGTAGGGAACTGTAGTCTGATGTGCAATTCCATGTTGGCGAAGATAATCTTCAAAATCATTTGAAGTGCATTCTTTCCCATTGTCAGTACGAAGTGTACCAATTTTAGATTGTGCTTGTTTTTCTATCAATGCATGAAAGTCTTTGAATGTTTGAAATGCTTCTGATTTTGTCTTTAATGTGTAAATCCAGCACATTCTTGAGTAGTCATCAACAAAGGTCATAAAATACTTATTCCCATTGGCAGAAGGAGTTGGCATTGGGACACATAAATAAGAATGCACTAATTCTAATTTCCTACTTGCTCTGAAATTAGATTCATGGAATGGCAGCTTACTGTGTTTCCCTAATATACATGCATCACATTTGTTCTTCTCTTTGGGAATGGTGGGCAAACCAAATACACCATTCTTTCTCAACAAACAAAGACTGTTATAATTCAAATGACCAAATCTTGCATGCCACAATAAACTTGATGACACATTACCTTCTCCATGCTGAGAGAGGTAGGCATAGTTCTGAACTCTTGCATATGAACCCTTTAGCTTCAGCAGCTTCCCATCTTCGTATCCAGTCATGATGACTTGGTTGTTAGAGGACTTTCTTATTTCTATGATTCCATCAAACATGTGGATGGAATGTCCTTGCTGTCGAATCTACACCAAGGACAGCAGGCTTCTCTGCAACTCTGGAAGATAAAGAACATTCTTCAACAAGAAATCAGGGAATCCAGGCATCTTTAGCCGAATGGTGCCCATTCCCTTTGGTTTAAGACTTGACTTATCTGTAAAGTAAACTATGCCATTTATTGTTTCATTAAGTTCTTCAAAATAGTCTTTTCTAAAAGTCATGTGTGATGTTGCACCAGTATCAAGTAGCCAACAATCTCTGTAAGATGAAAGTGAAGTCATTTCATTAATTCCAAGATTACAATGTGCAACAATACAATGAGCAGAATCAGAAGATTTACTAGCATCTTGGTTTTTATTGTCATCTTTCTTCTGGTTATGTCTGCCTTTGATGGAGTCCCACGAAGCCCAACACTGATCTAATGTGTGTCCAGTCTTTCCACAACGCTTGCACTGCAAATCTGATCTTTTGTTGGAGTTGTTTCTGCCTCCTCTACCTTTGAAGTTTCTTCTTCCTCTGCCTCTCTTGCTGATTTCTCCTTTGGGGTGATCTTTGGATTGGTCTTTGGTGTGGTTCTTTGCTTTTTGAGCAAAGCAAAGTGATTCTCCAGAATGCTCGGTTGTCTTCTTACCAAAGGCTTTCTCTCTGTCAGCTATCTTCTCTACCAAGGTGTCAAATGTCAGTGATTTGAACTTGTCACTAGCTTGCAACGACTCAAGATAGTTGGAGTAAGAAGGATACAAATATTTTACAAATGCTGCAAGAGGAAGATCTGGTTTCATACTAGAGGCTTGAATCTTGTGCATGATAGCTTTGATTTTAGAGGCAACTAACATGGGATCATTGTCTTTTACTTCTAAACTGAATAGTTTTAGCATTAGTTGAATAACTTCCATTTTAGAGTGTGAATCATACAGATCTTTTAACATTTTTAGTGCTTCAAAACATGATCTTGCAGGCAATATGTGCTGGCTCACCTCTTCACTGACTGTGGCAGTGATTACCGCTAAAGCTTTCTTGTCTTTTGTTCTCCAAATGGCCTTCTCTTTCTCGGATTCTGGAGGTGCTGGGTCTCTGGTTATGGGCCTTCCAGCTTTTGTCTCTATTGTGGTGCCTTCGCAAATATCGTCCCAAAGGTCATTGTAGATGAAGGCAGATTTGATCTTCCTCCACCATTCTGGATAAGTGTCTTTGCCAGTGAGAGTGGCACCAACTACAGATGCTATAGATTGCATCTTCTGTGATTGAATCTGCAACTAAAACAATAGGAGAAAAGGAGAAAGAGTAAAGGTGCAGGTCTAAGTCTCTGCCACCTTCCTCAAGTTTTACAACAATGTCAATCTCTTTGCTATTGTCATACAAATAATTTTGCAGCTTATCAAAATAATTCAATAGTTCTATATCATTTGTTTTAGAGTGCCATTACATGAACAACTCAAAACATCTTATGAAAAAACGCAATGATATTTTAATACAATGTATTGTAGCAGAGTTGTAGCAGCACCCAAGATGAATGGGTTCTCAACTTCTGGCAGTCTTCAATTTATTTAGAACTTCAATTCAATTGCTCAGCCTCTCGGTATATAAAGCTAATGTGCGACACATATCTGTGAAGTATCCTGGCAGCTGGAGAAAATAACCTTCTCGTCTTTTATTCTGATGCAGAGCTCCTGAACAGTAGCGTAGGATTCTGGCAAATCGATACCCTCGCAACGTTTTTCAAGAACGTAATTCTTGGCCCACAAAGGAGTCGCGCATTGCAGCTTAAATTGCACCGAATTGTAAGAATGATGAGGGATGGACAACTAGATGTAGTGACTTTATCACTTCTCCATAGACAAGTTCAAAGATTCAAATTGACAGCTATCAGATCTCTTCACAATGGGGATGTAGCTTCAAAACAATGTGTTATATAGAGAACACATTATATGTCGGGAACATATTATATTAGGGTTTGCAGACACATAAAGTAGCAAACATGAACTCATACAAGATGCATATACATGAAAATATTTCACTTCAAACTTCACGCAAATACCTATGGTAAATTTAGGGTTTTTGTATTCCCAACGGTCACCAAATTTTTACCTCCATGCTCTTGAAAAAGGCTCTGAATATACACTGTCAGTCTTCAATCACTGAACTTCAAAGAACTCGCAGCAGTTTTCTTGGCAGGTCGCAGCACAAAAACGTAGATGGAGGACGTCTTAGTACACACGCAAAGGCAGAATGGGACCAAGGCAGTCACCAACGCCGTAGCAGAGAACGGGATCACTTTAGGTTTCCAGCAGACACAGACTCATCAACACAATCACACTTCACGCAGTTTCAATCAACAACATATATACTCAACGCATATATTCAATACGCAGCATATATAAACTCACATCTCAATGCATATATTCAATACGTAGCATATATAAACTCACAACTCCACAGCATATATACTCAACGCATATATATTCAATACGCAGCATATATACACTCACATCTCAACGCATATATTCAATACGTAGCATATATAAACTCACAGCTCCAATACAAAAAAATTAGGGTAAAAATTAGGTTTTACCAATGGTCAGAGACTACGATGAAGAATCAAGCATTTGCGTGAAGACTGCTTGTGAAATGTATGGAGGCCGAGTATAAATGTGAGTGAAGAACCTCACGCCTATATTCAGCTGGTGGTGCTTCATACCAGCTCCACGCACACTCGCAACTCCGGACAACACACTCGCAGTAGAAATAATATGAAATCGCAGCTTACACAACAGATTAGGGTTAGGCAGGTCTCGAAGAGAATAACGCATACAATGCATGCGACCGGCAGACTGACGGAGCAAGCAACCTGAAACGAATTTGGTAGAACGAAGGTCTGGCAGGAAGAATGCCAGGTTGAAATGCAGCCAGGAGTTATGGCAGGTGGTGCTCTGATACCACTGTTAGGTAAATAACTCCCGAATTCAATTCTATTCCATTGCTAATGCATATATTTATACATTTCATATGGTGGTTGAGATTCAGCCTTTTCACCTTCCTATGTAACTATTCATATTCCTATTATGTACACTAACGTATAATCCTGACGGATTATATTCCAACAAATACGATTTAATATATAAAGATTATTTATCAATCTTGCTTTTAAATATTTTAAAACTGGTGTTATTTTAAAATTCTTTAAATAGTTTGTAGAGGTGTGGATCAAAGAGGGTGAGAAGTGAAATGATATAACACATTATAAAAAAAATTATAAGTTCAAATCTCGATTAACTAATGTATTGTGCGGTGCACTATATTGTAGTGAATGAGAATCAATCCCATATCATAATGGTATGAGACCAATCCTAGTTGTCAAATTTATAAAATAATTTTTTAAATAATTAATAAGTTTAAAATTAAAATAAATATGTTATATTTTTTTTGACAGAAGCATAGGGGTAGATTATACTAGTGCCGGTATTTAGCTACCGAAAGCTTGATACATAGGTATTCAGCTACAAATATGCCGAGCCAGTTCGGCTTCGTGTCATTATATCTGTCCGATGTTGGATGGGTTTTTTTTTTTTTTGATACGGTCTGCCATTCGCTGCTTTGGCCTTGCTCGTGGTTTTTCGTCTGACCTTGTGTTTCTTCAGCATCGGCAATATCAGCCCAGCTTGAGACTCGCTGGGTTGGCTTTGGTGACGTGGGCGGAGGTATTTCTAGTGGGTCTGTCCTCTGAGCAAGTTCTTTGGGGGCGGAATCGGCTTCCTCTTCTGGGACTGGTGCCGGGGTCTTCCCTTCAACTTGCTTCTCCGGAGGTGCTTCTTTCCACCAAGTGGGCCTTTGGCTTCGGGGCAATCTTCTTTTTCCTGATGATTTCTCGCAGTTACGGGCTATATGCCCTGTTTCAAAGCAGACCCTGCATCTGAAGCAGAGATTCTTGTAATCGATCTTCTGGGTCCAAGAGTAGCCCTTGCCGAGGAGATTGATTTCTGCTGGGAATCCATTTTTGAAGTCCATTTCTACACAGATCCTTGCAAACGTGGTTCGGTCTATACTCTCATCTGGACTATAGCAAAGAAATTTCCCGAGACTGTTTCCAATAGACTCAAGAGATTTTTCCTCCCAGAAATGCAGGGGAAGAGAAGGGAGTCTCACCCAGACCGGAGCGGTGGAGATGGAGGCCGTGGATGGGTCAAAGTCAGGGGTCCATGGCTTCATGGACAGCCTTGCTCTGCCCCAGAACCACGTCCCGGCGCTAGAAACCTTGAATCTATCATCATTGGAATCAAAAATAGCCACGAAGAAACCCTTGGCACAAGGGCAAGCAACAACCTCACCATCAACCAGAGGAGACCAAGCAGAAGAGATCCAGGATCGGAGATCTGCCAGGCTAGGCCAGAAGCCATTGAATCTGCAAACCAAAGAAGTCTTGCTTAACTCAGAAGCAAACTCCAGGGCTTCTTCCGGCATCTGGATGGAGATCGCTGGGGCTTCCGGAATGGTAGCGGGCATAACAGAGGACTCCCCCCGACTAGAGGCCACTTCCTTGAAAGAAGGGCAGACCCTTCGTTGAGAGGCCACGTCCTTGAGAGAAAGGTTGCCAAGAGAGGAAACCGGATCTGGAGGAGGAGGGCCGGCGCTGATCGGGACAGCCATGGAGTTCATGGCGGCTGCAACAACAAGCGGGGGGCGATCTGGAGGCCGCAAGGGCGATCTGGAGGCGGATGGCGAACTGGAGGGCGATTTGGAGGCCGCCATGGCAGATGCAACGCTGAGATGAGCCGCGAGGGTGGACTGGAGACCGTGAGAGTGCTGGAGGGGCGGCAGGAGGCCGAAGCCCTCAGCAAAACCTAGACGCGAGCTTCAGAAACGCCGCCAAGTCCTATGCAATCCCTAAAAATTATCAAAATAACAACATTCAAATAAATATGTTATATTATTTAAAATAATTAATGTATATTCATATAAATTTTAAAATAAAATAAAATTTAATAATAAATAACTCTAAATATATATTTGTTTTTTAATAACAAATTAAAATTTCACTCTTTTCGTTGTTTAAAATATACCATCAAAGAATATTTTACATGTTTTTTCATATAAAAAATTGTATACACACATCACCCAACGACGAAAAATGATTTTTTAAAACTATCAATTAATATTAAAAATTAATCCATGCTAAATGCCTTGAATTGATAAATGCACGTTGTTGAGCATGTTTGTTAACCACATAAAAAATAATAAAATTGATTTATAAGATATACTGTATAGTGTTTAGTTTGTTGGATTAGTTGAGGTAGTTGAATCGTGTGAATTGGAAGCTTGAAGTTGCGAGATCAAACTTTTAGACTAGTTTTACTTGATATCCTTATTAAATTGAATTACATAAACTATTTAAAATAGCATTCCCTGTAGTTAAAAATGAAAGTATTTTTTAAATCTATATGAAAGCTCTTAATAACTACATCTCCACCTAGAATAAAAGTTTTGATAATTAAAAAAATTGGTGTGTTGTTTTCTCAAAATGGAACATTGACTCACTTATTCTAAGAGCACACCAATGTTCCAATGACAAGGTTGCACCATCAGGAGAAAGATATTCAAAGTGTCTCAACATCACCAATGGCACAACTTTCAAAAAGTTTGTACTAGTGCTTCACCACTATCTAATGCACTTGTGGAAGCAAAATACCTGGCTTAATCTAATCAAAATGGCAATGCAATTTCAAGTCATCACTAGTGCTATGCCCATATATAATGCATTGAAGCAACTCTTCTTTTGTGGGTATGCTTGGCATAAAAAATGTTCTAATATTTAGTGCAATGATGCATCAACTATCTTTTAATGTTTCATTCTAAGGTTTCTACAATGGGGTTATGGGGTTTGAAATTGATTAGTTTATCTTTAATTAATTAATTTAGACAATATGTAGAAATTGATTAGGTTATCTTTAATTTATTAAAGTATTAGGTATTCTAAATATTTAATGTAATTATAAAACAAATTTCAAGTCCTAAATTTTGTTTATAGATTAAATTTTTATTTTTTTTAATATAAAGTGATTTGTTCGAATTGTATAATTTAAATATTTTATTCTAAATATTAGAAAAGTTTCATAAAATTATGTAAATATTTTAGAAAATTTAATATTTTTAATAAATATGTTAAATATTTATGATTGAGAGTTTAAAAAATTAATAAGATTTGGCACACTCTAAAAAATATAAATCTTTAATAATTAGATATAGATTAGTATATGAAGTTTGTCCATATACACATTATATTTGATTTATCTTATATCATATATTTGTTAACACTATTTTTAAATTAATATAATTATATTTTAAACACTCCTTATATTGTTGTAATTACTAGTAAATAAGAGTAAAAAAGATGATTTAGTTTACAATAACCAAAGTGGTAGACTATCCCTTCATAATAATGGGGTGATGAAGAATAACACTATTTTGTTTTCCTAAAAAAAATAGTAATTTTATTTATTTTTTAAATATAAAATTACATTTGTAGATATATGCCTTGCATATAACTTTTTATTTGCTTTTGGATTTTTTTACCTAAGCATGAGTATTGTTTTACAAATTTATTGTATAAAAATATTATTCAAATACAACAACACTAACTTTTTATTTGCTTCTTGTCTTTCTTAGCTAAGCATGAGTATTGTTTTACAAATTTATTGTATAGAAATATTGTCGAAAAACAATTTTGGTAAATTTTGTTGGTATTTTTGGGTCTTCCACTTGTTATAATCGAAGGATCACATAGAGATGCTAGCATGTGTTATTTTATGGACACTTTTTCTTTGGGATTCAAGGGAACATTGAGACTATTTTGGAGGGATTATTCATAACTCATGTCTACTTCCACTTTCCATGCTAATTGGTCTATTGATGCAACTTTGTATTTCCTCCTCTTCCACTTTTAGAATGGGTTAACCTTTCTCTGCTTCAGCCTCCTCCTCTATGATTGTGTCATTGTCTTCTTGAGTTGAAAAGGCTTGATCTTACTCTCCCCATATTCTATTGTGTCATATATTAAGAGGAGCCAAGTTTCTAATGCAGGATTCTTTTAAGTCCTCATGTTTTCACAAGATCTTATTTGTCTCTTGATTCTTTATAATTTTCTTCTAAATCATTACTCTCAAAATCCTCCTTCTTACTTTGGACGTGAGCATGATTCCAAGATAGGGGGTCTCATTTTGGGTTGATTGCGAGAATGGGAATCTATTATAGCTTGATCTATATTTTGCTTCTACCTTGGGTTGCTCCTAAGATTGATTTATAGTTGCAAGTCTTTTGTTTTTCTTAGATGATTTGGAGAATGTTTAGAACCCATGTTCTAGATCCTTAGCTAGGAAGGGATCCCTCTTTGGACTATTTTAAACAAATGATTGTACTAATGGTAGACATCGTACCTAAGAGGGAGTTGTCATAATCTAGTGTTTGGACATGTGTCTAGTTGTCTTTTTACAACGGTAATTGTGTTTTATAAGCTAGCTCCTAGATTTATTCATACACATATTAAGTTGTAATTCCAAACTTTGGCTTTTACTTGTCTAAATAATTTCAATCTTATTTCTAATGGCCTTTGGAGTTTTTTCATTCCTTAGATTTAAAGAAAGATGATGTAATTAAACCAAACTAAATGTTTACTTTGCTATATCATTATCAAGTATCCATTTGTTCAGTGACAAATGAGTGAACACTAAAAAGCAAAAACCATATCTAAAAATAACATATCTATATTCTTTTTACTGAGAATGAAACACCAAATAAACTTACTCCTAAGGGATACCCGCAACATATAGAAAGGAGAATCCACACAATGTCCAACATTTGGAAAATGGTATCTAGAACATATGTAATGTTTATGTATATGCTTCGACTATGGTTTATAGACCCTATAAAGAATTAATTTTTTTTTCGATGGATGTAATGTGTATCTATTGGATTGCTTATCGTTGAGAAGATAGTGTTGGATGCAAAGCCTTTAAAGCTTCTAGAATATGTGTTGGGGCATGTTCTTGACTTGAGAAAGTTTGAGAAGGAGAATTTGGAAATGGAAAATCAACATTGATGCTCAAGCAAGAAGATCAAAGTTGCACAAATGGAAGTGAAGGTTGTTATAGTTAGAGAAAAGTTATGAACATAGGGGATGGTGTTAATTTAATGGGGAGGGGAATATAACACCCCTAGTTTTGTTCACCCCCTGTGATTGTTATGTAAAGTATAAAGACAATGAGGTTGTGAGATGAACAAATGTATTGTAATTTGATCATTAAATTAATAGAAGTTGCTAGCAATGGAGGAGTGTAATGTTAAAAAGAAGAGGGATATGAACCCATGAGAGGGAAAAGAAAAGACAATGGATTTTAAAGTATTATAGTTCCTATCCTAGTCACCCAACCTAAGTCATGGACCCGGGCTTGATTATATTAAAACTTTAATCGTACCTTGGGGTTATAAGCCTTGAATTTTGTAATGGAAGTAAGACATGGAAGTGGTATGGATGCATGGAGCCTTGGAAGGTGGCATGTGGTAAACCTTTCCCATGCGCCAAAAATATCAAGCTAAGGGAGAGAAGGGGTGTGTGTAGGGGTAGCGTCTTTTCCCTATTGGGAAAATCTTGCTTAACAAATGACATAATATCCATATCATTGGGATCCTGAAGCACTGCAAAATGGTAGCATTGTATGAGGATCTCCTTATTTAGAGAAGGTAGTCTACTGATAAGTGTTGGATAGGCTGAGGAATGGGAAGTAACTACCACTGGTGTTTTGGAATAGTTGTTCCAGTGTGTTGTTGGTTGGGAGTGGAAAAACAAACTCTTTGTTAGCTTGTGACTATTCTCTTGTGGTTTCATAGCCTCAATTGGAGGGTGTTAGCCTTATTAAGAAATATAAAGAGTAGGAAGAGCCCATGGTTAGGATGAGTGTCCCTCACCCATTCCCAATTTCCGATTTTTTTTATTTTTTTTATTTTTTATCTTAGAGTATTTACTATAATCTTGTGTTTTCAATTTCATATGGTAAAGAAATCAATTTATAAATTTGGTAATGTTTAAATTGTTCCAGACATAGATGATCTAGTTTGCTAATACCTTGGTCAATCATTGAACTATTTATGCTTGGTTTTTGTAATTATTGAATATATAGTGAACATAATCATTGGATATGCATTGGGTAGTTTCCCTTGTTTATTACTTTTTTACTAAGCATTTGAAACTCATGAAATCATGAGAAAAAATATATATCTAATTTAGTGAAATTGTTGGGCATTCGATGAGGAGTAGAGCCCAAGAAATCATGGGTCAACTAATACCACTAATTTTGTTATGATTGATGGGTGCTTGATGAGCATTAGAACCTAGAAAATCATGGTTCAATGAATACCTCTATTTTACATGTGTTTGTTTGTCATTTTATGAGCACATAATTCAAAACAATTGTGGTAAATGTAAGGAAATGACGCCCCCTTTTCATTTACAAATTGCTAGGTGTAGAACAATTGTGGGAATCGCCCAACATAGTATATTTTTTCCATAGTTTCCCCCTAGTGTGGAATGACCTTGGTTACCAAGTATGATATTTGTTTTACATTCTATTTCAACTCTTATTTATTGTTTTGATTTTACATACCTTTTAATAATTCCTTATTTTTTAGTTTTATATATACTTATGATAAAAAATTGAGTTAAAATGTTTGTGATATTTCAACTAATGTATAGTAATTTATCAGTTTCTTTAATAGGTACTTCTACATTCATAGATTTTGTTTTTGTTGATTCAATACAACATATTGATAACAACCATGTGTTTTTATCTTTTGTTAATTTTCTATTTAAGATTGGTTGGAGTAAAATTTGTAGATGCTCACTTAAATCTCATTATCCATGGGAAATCATTGTATTATTAATTAAAATGATCCATGGTTAAATGATGAATACCCAATAAATTTTATGTCCATCATGTTTAGTATATAATGCCTAAGTTCAATGAGTTTCTTCATATCATGCAGAAGTGACCTTGTTACTTTATAATCAACCAATCTTATGTTTCCTTTCATAATTGTATTACCCACATTTTGACCTTTAGAGTGCATTGACTTTTTATGTAAATATTGTGTATACACGATGTATGAAATCCTAGTGTGGATCTCAAGACCAAGGACTCACTAGTGAATGCTCAGGTATTAAAGGCATGCATTTATATTTTGTTAGCCATATGCTAGTAAACCATGTGAAATTGTAAAATAATGTAAATATTTATAATGCAATAAAAATACCAAGAGTTGGCTATGGAAGAAACAAAAATGATGGGGCTGTGTGTGTCCACTAGGGAGAGGTGAGGGGGTTGTGGGATTGAACCCATTGTTTCCAAATGTCATCTTGAGAACCCATTTTGATTCCCTTGTTGATATTTAATTTTGTTGTAAGAAGGTAGCTAAGAAATCAACTCAAGAATTTAATGGAGAATGAGCAAATCCATACATTTGTATGGCTGAGTATGGGCTCAATTTACTTGACCCAAAAGTCAACCCCCCCCATAAAAAAATGTTCTACATCCTTCCCATTCCAATATGGAACAACCAGAGATCAACTTCTAGCTTGCTATGCATTCGCAATAGTGAAATTGGTAGAAATTGAAACTTGGAAGGAATCCCCAATTTGAAGTGCCAAAAAAACCCAAAAATTCATGTGAGATGTAAAATCTAGTGGGGAATCCATATATATAAACCATGGGGAAAATTTGAGAGTGTTAAAGACCCAAAAATGTGTGTGAAGTCTCAGATTTAGAGGCCTGGAAGTTGAATTTCATGATTGACAATCACGTGGCCAAAATTAGGAAATCCAAGAGTGGATTGAATTGGAAAAGTGAGATCGAAGGTCAGAAGTTCTTGATAAAACTAGTGAAGGCAATAAAATCTAAAGATTTAGAATCTTGTACCTTTCTATTCCAACCATGAAGAGCATTGGAGGGAAGGGGCACTTGAGGGACTCTGTAGCATAGAAGGGGGCCTTCCTTGTGTTGGGTGTGGTAGGTAATGTGGGTATCAAGGTTGGATGAGATCAATTGATATGCCTATTGCTGTGTGGTTGAAATCATTAGCTTAGCAATATCCTTCACCGTCCCTCTGCATTCTTGATAAAACTAGTTGTGTGCTGGCTTAGCATGAGCAATTGTGTCTATGGATGTGTGTGAGCCTAGGTAGTTCCTCCTTAGTGGATACACGACCCAACTCAGGGGTGCTCTCTTAGTTGAAAGAATATAGGATGGATAGAGACCTTCGGCTGGGTGGAATATTGCTCTTCTATAGCCAGTTTCTCAGGAAAATTTTAGTTAAAAGATAAGTGTATACCAATGTTTCCAAATATGATAAAAAATTGTGCATTATGAATGAATGTTTATTTATTCTTAATTGAGTGAGATGGCCTAGTTTGAATTATTCATTTGGATTCCTAGGAAAAACATGAGAATGAGTTTATCTATGTGCATGATTTTGTTTTTATTACCTGTGATAAATATGTTGATATAGGCATGATGTGTGTGTGAAATGAGTTTTTTTTTCACTATGTATTTTATTGTTTCATTTACACACACATTTAAATGTTGAGGAAATGTGTAGTTTGGCCATGGAGTGTGGGGGGGGATTTAGCACCAAGTACATCGTTCAAGTTCCTTCCATGGTCGGATTGATGGGAGGGAATATGACAGAGTGGTATCAAAGTGAATATTTAGAACACTGGGAATGTTTGGGCTAAAATCTACAATTACAGGAAAGAATTAAAAAATGGACAGGAGGTGTTGATAAATGTTTGGTAAAATTTTGGTTTAGGTTAATGATTAGTGTTCATTGGAGTTTAGGAAATAAATATGTGATTCTACCAACGAGAATCATTAGACTGAATTACATGTTTGGGGAAGAAATCGTTAATCAAAAGGTATGATTTATCAACGTAGCCTCAAATTACATGCTAGGTAACGGTGGTTGGAAAATTCATTGGGCATAAATTGTTTGTACCCATGTTAAATTTTAATTGGAAATGGATCCAATAACAACCTATCCCAAAATTGTTTTCTTAGTGAGCCTATACCACCTTTGAAATGGAAAATTTTGGGAAAATTTGAGGTGGTCCCACCCTTTCCATGTAGGAGAAAGGAGTATGATGTGGAACAACAATGCTAGAAGGATGTGTAGGTGGCCAAATTCCAAAAACCGTAGGCACTGTGAAGAAGAGTTCGTGAGAATATCGTGAAAAAAAATTAATGGAGATCCACGAGAAAAATCCGTGGTGCAATGGAAAATAAAACCGCAAATGTCTGTAGAGGAAAAGGGTGTGCTAGTACCGGGATAAAAGGTCTATGAGTGCGACAAATAAAAGGTCCACAAAACGAGTCTATGAGTGTGGCAAAATTTTTTCCACTGGGTGTTTCTGAGTGGAGTGGTCTGTGTCTGCGGGGGCCGTCGGAAAATTTTTGCAGGAATGGAGGTATAAAAGTCCATGGAGGTCATTGGTAGGAAGGGTGAATTTTAGTGGTTCTGAATGTTGACCCTTGACATACAGAAGGTAGCTATCGAAGTCAAGAAGTTGAGGTAATCTTATTTGGAGGTAATTTTGCATTTTCGACTTCAAACTCTCGATGTACAAAAGATTATAGTCAGAGTTGGGAAGTTGAGAATGAATCATTTTATATTAGTTGTTTGTTTTGACTTTCAAATTTCAATTGGAAAATATTGGAAATGTATGGAAAAAGTCAAGATCGACACGTTGGGATTTAGAGAAAAAACATATAGAGTTCGAAATTAATTTTTCCATAGTAGGATTAGTTTAACTCAAAAACATAGGAGACCTAAGGTGTTCATATGTCATTAATGAAGGTCACAAAATCACCAGTGAGAGGCGTAAGCCCAATTTGCTATGATTTGGTCGAATTTTTGAATTATTCATTTTCAAAGATCATTGTCCCGAGGCTCGATGGGGGCTCAGTTTGGGATGAAATTGTTATGGCATGGTCATGGACCAGGAATGAAGTTAAATTTGGAATCTTGGAACCAAATTCCAAGGGGTGTGACACCGAGGTGTGAAAGAAGGCTAAAAAGCACAATTCTGAAGCACTTTTTGGGGATATTAAAAGGTTTGAAGGAGGTAAAAGTGACCCTAGATGTCAAAACCAAGAAAATGATTGAACTCAACATTTTCCCTACTCATCAAAACATACATTTTCCATTAGACATTTTTTTTCCAGAAATGCTTGGCTTGGGAGATAGCTAATTTTGGTTTAAATTTGAAATTTGGGAAAAAGTGAAAAAGCCAAAAGTAGTCAAACCCATTATTTTATAGAGTTTGACTGGTGCATCAAACTGTAGATTTGAAAGTTGTTGAGTGATCCTTGTTATATTTAATAATTTCTCCCAATATAACAATGTTTCTAGTTCTCTCTATATTTACTTCTTCAAGTGGCTGAAGTTGGCCTCTGAAGCCAAATTACACACATGGGAAAAGTGCAGAAATAACCAGAATTAACATTTTTGGGAGAGTGCAATTTCCAGGTCTTAAAACAGAATGAATCATGGGGATAGGCGTTGGAAATATTATCCAGATATGAATAATTTTGGAAATCATAATTTGAATGGGGAATCCATGTGTCTAAGAGATTAAAATAGAAAAGTTCCTATCGCCTTAATTTGACAAAAAAATGGTAATGAAAGCAGTTTCTAGAAATGCATAGATGAAACATAAGAAAATAAAACATATGAACCTGTGAAATAAACCATGAGGATAATTCTAGTGAAATAACAATTTTATTTGTCATTGCATATATTACTAAGATGTCCAATAAAACTCTCTATGATGCATATGCTTACAATTGACAATCTTTGAACAATTGTAGTAGAGGGTAGAAGAAAGAGGGAAAGAGTCTCCAAAAGAAAATGGTGAGCATGAATGATGCTCAGGACCCTTATGAAAATGATGAATATGTGTTAGGATAAAATATATAAGAGGAAAATGTTGAGACCGACTTAAATGGGAGAAGAGAGCAAATTACTCCTCAGAATTTAGTTGAAACCATGATAAGTTTCAATGAAATAATGATGAAGGATTGGGAAAAAAATAATCAACTCAATGCTAGTATTTTAAAAAGAATCATTGGTATGCAATAGGTGTTTGCTGGAATATTTCACCTCCTGCGGACAGCAAGGTGTTCCACTGTTTTGAATGGTTCAGATCCAGAACAAATAGAGGACAGAGGTTGAAGATTTTCCCTAGATGCTGTAGATATCTGGAATATAAGGCTTTGACAGTTCACCTGTGTACCTGCAAAAAAGCTCAACACGAAATGAATCAAAGCAACCAGAATATGATCTACTAATCTATGCTAGTGACTAAGAAATCTAGCAACATATATATGTGAAATCATAACAACAACATCATATGTGGGATGGAAATCAACTTGCATTAGAAATATGAAGAAGTTTACAACCAAGCCTTAGTGTTGACATGCATCTCCATGAAACCAATTCTTCATCCCCAAAAGATCCAACTCTATATCTCTATGCTCTCTCCAAATGATCTTGGGCCAAGAATCAATCCAACAGCATAACAATACCTTCAATGTTCTCTCCTTAACCATGGCTATGAGCTCATATTTATAGGGCTTTAATGGATAGAGATGGTTGAGAAATTAGTGGGTGAGGTGGCCTCTAAGATCCTAGGATGATAGATCTTGAGCTCAACTAACCCACAACAGTAGGGATAAGGCAATACACGAGGCTTATCATCTAGAAGCCTTGAGAAACTTCTCTTTTTCCCTTTTTACCCAAGGTACCATGCTTCTCCTCCTATGACAAAGCGGTTCTGGTAATAACCGCCTATGGACCAATGGAAATGGGCGGTGGCACCGCTTGTGGACAATCGATGAAAGGCGGTGCGAGCAGGGGTACCGCTCCTGGATAAAGGGGCATGCATGGTGCTGGGAATTTGTATGATAGATTAATGAAAGACCATTTAGTTTCCACTCCAGAAGCTGGGATTCAGGGAAAGTAGGTATGTCAAATGTCTTATCACATGATGGTGACAGGATTTTGGTATAACAAGATGCCCCCCAAAGCATGAGTCTTAGAGTGATATGATAAATGAGAGCTTTGAGAACAAGTCATCGCTAGGAGATGAAAATGTTAGCTCGATCGGAGTATGCAGTCAAGTAGGCATCTGTAGTACATCAGTATGTTGACTCATAGACACAAGTATCCAAACTCATAGCTGTAGACCAATACAAGGCAGATCCATGAGTGAAATAAACAAGCATGGCTACTAGAATACAACGTAGATCCATGTGATAGAGGATTCAAACTTGGATATAGTTGCCAAACACACAACATATATCTATGTCATACAGACGCAAATTTGAGCATAGCCACGACCATACAAATGTGGATCCATGCTAGATATACAAAAATCCATTGCAACCTTGGGAAAAAGCAATGAGCGCTTTTAAACAAATGCCTAGGGTCTTCGTCTCGTCTTCCACAAAGTATGATTCTATCCATGTGATTACAATGATTTGAAGTTGAACATGGTAGAAACCACTTGATTACTGGCCAATGATGTGAACCGTTAACAAGTGCAAGGGAGATCACCATTAATGTCAATGATTCCCAAGGTACCCTAGTACAATCTACTAAGTGTGAATAGATGTCCTGATGTCGAACACCTAGTCGATTCTATCGATCAAAGGTCAATGATATGAACCTATGTCGAGAGCAAGAGAATCTGTCATTAAGGCATACATATCTCAAGGTACTAAATATTGTTTCTAAGACTATTTCCTGGATGATGAGCTGATGTCTACGGGAATAGTCTCGTTGAAGGAGGGCCATGATGAGTCCCACATCGACGACAAAAAACTCAGAACATAGTTCTGGAATGATGTGAATGTAGTGACCATATAACTGACTCAAAGATACTGACACAAAGACTGTGTAGACTATATAAAGACTGTGTAGACTATATAGGTAAAACTTCTTTAGATCCCCTTTGAACATCAAGCGGCATGACAAAATGACTTGGAAGCATGACTAGATAGGACAGACACACAATGCGATAGTGGACAATGCATTCTTTTGAAAGACTCAAAGGATTGACATGACTCATGAAAGTGGATCGTCATGAAGATCAGCTGAATACCCAATTGACTGACATGATTGTGTAGACAAGTGCCATGTTCAAAGGTAACGACAAACAACTGCCATTATTTACAAAATGATTCCCTTCCCATTTTCCCCATCATGATCGATGAGTGCCTCTTTTTGGTTTTACTAGTTCAAAGAGGGTAACAAACACTCGATATAGCTTGTCAGAAGACAAGTCTAGTCTCATATGTTTTACGAACCTGAGAGAGGAGGGGTTCGATCCCAAAACAGGTCTCTCAATGTTTATTTTTAACGAGTCCATTGAAAGAAAACTTGGTATCGTTCATGTTTAAAGAGTTTGAATGAATATAGAAGAAAACTCCATGGGGGTCCTTTTTCGTATGATTTAGTCTCTAAGGCCCAAAAAAGTATAAAATCATACCTTAGAGAACTCTTCCAGTCATGATTGGCTGGAGTGTTCCTTTTTCGTAAATAGTCCAATTCGAACCGAAAAAGAGATAACCTACCATCGGATAGATGACTCTTCAAATACTTTAACGAGCATGAAGAAGACAAGATCGCTCGACGATCTTTTTGTATTTAGGGAGCCTGAAAAGGGTTTAAAGAGAACTCCATTATCCTTTTTCATGTTTGAATCCAGAGCACGAAAAAGTAATAAACTAAGCTCAAACCACTTTTCATGTTTTAACCAGAGCATGAAAAATGAAAAGTAAGCTCAGCACCATCTTACTGTTTTTAACGAGCTCGAAGATCAGTTGAAAGAATGCTCGACGATTGGTTTCATTTTTACGCAAGCTTGAAACCAATGGGGAAACTATGCTTGAAAAATCCCATTAACATGATATACAGAGGTTGGAATCTTGCCCCCAACATGATTACTAGCGAAGCTTACCCCTAGCATGGTTGCTAGTGGCTTGACATGCCCCCAAGCTTTGTTTCATCTGACGATTCTTCTTCCATACCCAACCTAAAAAACCTGGTTACTAATGTGAAAATGTTCACCAGGGGGTAGGAAGAATGAGAACCAGGCAGGTGAAAAGAAGGTTCAAGTTCTAACACTAAAGGGAAGACTCGACTCAAGGGAAGGGGATCTGTTTCATTTTTATGCAAGCTTAAAACCAAAAGGTAAACTATGCTTGAGGAGTGGTTTTATTTTTTAACGAGCTTGAAACCACAGGGTAAACTATGCTCTAGACATGGTTTCATTTTTATGCAAGCTTGAAACCAAAAGCATAAACTATGCTTAAGGAGTGGTTTTATTTTTTAACGAGCTTGAAACCACAAGGTAAACTATGCTCTAAAACCTGCTTCTACCAAACATGATATCCAGAGGTTGGTAGGTTGCCCCCATTTCATAAAAAGCTAACATCTTAACTCTAGTATGAATTCTAGAGACTAGAGCCATGCCCCCCATTTTACCTATGATGGGAAAAACCTAACTAGAAGAAGGGGAAGGAACCACAAGAACATGCGGCACATTCAGGGCAGTGTGATTACTAGGAGTAATGTGATGGTCAGGTGTAACAAAGGAAAGATGGTCAATGGTCAAAATATTCCCATCATGGGGAAAATGCATAACTCTAAAGAGTGTGGACACAATAGCCTTCATGGCATAAACATAATCATGTCCAAGGAGCATATTGAAATCTAAAGGACCTTGGACCACCATAACATCAATACAGACAGTTTTCCCTCCTAATGTAATAGGAAAAAGAGGAAAGATCCCTAAAGGTGCAGTAGGCCTTCGATTAAAATCCAGTATTTGATCGGTGGCTGGAAAAAGCTGAGGATAGCCTAAAGCTTTCCAAGCAGTTGAGGATAGAATACTAACAGAAGCCCCTTCATCAACAATAGTGCGAAGTATTCGCCTAGCAGTAACATTCACAACTATTTGGAAAGGAACACTTGAATGAATACGAGACTCTGTTAGGTTACTCCAGTCAAAGGAAATGACCTCACCACTTGGAGAGGGTTCTGTTGAAACAGACAAAATTTCCTCTTGTCGAGAACAATCAGAACGAAGCATAAAAACTTCAGAAGGTTTTGGTTCATTCTCTACTGGAAGAGAAGAACAAGATGAATATTTGGTCAAAGAGACTACTTCAGTCTTAACGCTCTCTGATGAAAGAGTGGGATCGGGTGGAAATGACATCGACTCAACCACTTTAAATTCACACTCCAAAGGAAGAGTGGGATCAACCATAGATAAATATGAATTGACCACTTGGTCAACCAGTGGGGGGTCGAGGGATAACTTACTATCACTTGTTGGAATCATCTGTTCATGATCAGTCATATTTTCTGACCAACGTGAAGCTTCATTCATGCTTGGACAAATAAAAGTACGATGCATAGCCTTGCATATCAAACAAGGATATAAGACTTTACCCTTACGACCTTTTACCAATGGCTCACTGGTTGAGGGAGTATCATCAACATGATATTCAGAGGTTGATGACATAGACTATTTGGACCTTTTAGACCACTCTTCTTGTACACTGGAGAGGCCAAGACACTCCTTAAGAAGGTGGTCCCCCTTGCAAAGCTTACAAGGGAACTTGGGTTTTTTGGGTGTTCTCTTAGAACGAGCACCATCAAGAGCAGATGGTTGCTACTTTTTCTCTTTCTTATCCTTCTTCTTCTTACTCTTCCCTTTCTTCTTCTTCTTATCCACATGACTACTAACCATAGAGATTTGGTTAAGCGAAGAAGAAGAAAGAGATGAAGCCACAACCGGCAAAGAAGGAGCAGGATTAGGTTGAGGTCGATCCTCTCTCGGAGGAGAGGTGACATTTGAGACATTAGGTGTAATAGGAATTACCAGATTAAAAATCCAGACCGGTAATCCTATAGTTAATCCAGGAAGATTTAGAGTGGCAATAAAGAGAGGACCAATACCTTCACTTGGAGGGAATACAAAAGGTACACCTTGGAAAGGGACCTCTTGAGTGGTAGTACCGGATGAGGATACCATCTCTAAACTCTCTAATAACCCCATAACTACCACACACAAGCAAGTACTACTCAAACTAAAAGCAACAAGAAAACATGTGAAAGGAGTGGATAAGAGTCAGGAACCTCATAGGACAGGCCAAAAGGATAACTCAGATGGTTTGAGGATTCCTAAAAGGGTCTCCCGATATACGCAAGGTATGAGGGAGCTCAAATCGGTAGTAGTGCTGTCTAATGCATAACCGTGCACAAGGGGCCTTTCGATATACAATTGAGTACGTGAAGTACCTCTCTATATACCTCAAGGGTACGTGAAAGGCCGTTTGATATACCAACGGTACGTGGAAGAACCGTGCGAGTCCTGAGATGTAATGTAGACAAGTAAGGACAGCTCCTACGCTTAACGATGCTCGAACACGTCTCTAACTTATCACTCGAATTGATAAAAGTTTTAACCTAGTACTACCATTAATTTTATCTTGTGCATTTAGGTGGAACCATGGAGTGAAAACTTGAAATTAGAGAAGATGCACACTAATCTATATGATAATGCAAGTTTTCCTCTTCAATGAAATTCTACCTAAGAGAGGGAGAGAGATTTACTTTTCTTCCCAAAAATGCACACCCAAATGCAAATGTAATTCTATCTTTTCAAACGAAAAGTGAAATATCAATGCACCCCAAACAATCTTCAAAGCAAATAAGGAAGAGATCTAGAGAACATATAACATAAATCAAAATGTTTCCTATCTTTTCATGCTTGAAAAAGACGCATAAAAACTTAATGGAAAGATGATTTCACTAACGTTTCCAAACAAATCTAACTCTAATGTACGCAAAGCTGAAAACAGATATTTCTTCTCAATGAAAGTAAGATCTAGAATTTCAAACAATCATGCTCAAAACAAGAAGAAAATCGTTCAACAAATTTGCGAATAAAGAAAAAGAGAGAGAAAACTAAAAATTCTCTTTGAAACAGACAAGGAAACGAAGAAACAATCTTTCCTACCAAGCACTGAAAGAATCAACAGGCAAAAGGAAACAAGAATCACCCAAGAAAAGAAAGACTCAAAACAACATGGATCAGTCATGCATTCTAAGTCCAAAACAAACCAAAGCCTACTCAAGAAAATGAAATGTATATTTCCAATTCCAATGAATAATATCTATAGATAAGAGTAGGAGGTTTCAAGCAAAGAAAATAATGCAAAATCCAATGCTAGAAACATAAACTCTCTTTGAATGCAAAAGGGAATACAAAAATCAAAGTGACTGCAGAATACACAATTCATGGCCCCTCCCAGCCATGAGGGAGCATTTTTTTTCAAAAGTACACTTCATTTTCATCAAAAAGTAAGCTAGATGAAGCTACTGAAGTTGTTGGCACCGTGCAGATGAAGCTGCTGACAGGCAATTTTGAGGCAGAACCGCTCCTTGCTCACTGGATTCAGGCGGTGGCACCGCGGGTTGCTAACTGGACACAGGTGGTGGCACCACTCCTTGCCTACAAAACATGTGCAGTTCTCTATATAAATCCAAAACACAAGGAGAATGAAAGATCAAGTCAAAAAAAGGCTAGATCAAGGAAAATACTATTGAATTGAGAATGGAAACAGAGCATAAAAGACTGAAATGACTTAGATCTGAATGGATCTAGAAATTTCAAACCCAAATAATACAAATCAGAAAGTAGATCTGACTGAAAAGAGTTGAAGAAAACGGAGCCTGGATTCAGACAAGAGTTGCATACTGAGGAAGATCAGAATGACTGATACACTAATTCCCCAGTAGAGTCGCCAGATTTGTTTGCTGGAATATTTCACTTCCTGCGGATAGCAAGGTGTTCCACTGGTTTGAATGGTTCAGATCCAGAACAAATAGAGGACAGAGGTTGAAGAATCTCCCTAGACGTTGTAGATATCTGGAATACCAGGCTTTGACAGTTCACCTGTGTACCTACAAAAAAGCTCAACACGAAATGAATCAAAGCAACCAGAATATGATCTACTAATATATGCTAGTGACTAAGGAATCTAGCAACATATATATGCAAAATCACAACAACAACATCATATGTGGGACAGAAATCAACCTGCATTAGAAATATGAAGAAGTTTACAACCAAGGCTTAGTGTTGACATGCATCTCCATGAAACCAACTCTTCATCCCCAAAAGCTTCGACTCTAGCTCTCTATGCTCTCTCCAAATGATCTTGGGCCAAGAATCAATCCAACAACATAACAATACCTTCAATGTTCTCTCCTCAATCATGGATATGAGCTCATATTTATAGGGATTTAATGGATAGAGATGGTTGAGAAATTAGTGGGTGAGGTGGCCTCTAAGAACCTAGGATGAGGGATATCGAGCTCAACCAACCCACAATAGTAGGGATAAGGCAGTACACGAGGCTTATCATCTAGAAGCCTTGAGAAACTTCTCTTTTCCCCTTTTTACACAGGGTACCACACTTCTCCTTCTATGACAGAGCGGTTCTAGTAATAACTGCCTATGGACCAAGGGCAATGGGCAGTGGCACCGCTTGTGGACAACTGATGAAAGGCGGTGCGAGTAGGGGTACCACTCTTGGATAAAGGGGCATGCACAGTGCTAGGAATTTGTATGACAGATTGATGAAAAACCATTTAGTTTCCACTCTAGAAGCTGGGATTCAGGGCAAGTAGGTATGTCAAATGTCTTATCACATGATGGTGACAGGATTTTGGTATAACAACAGGGGATAAAACTTGGGTCCAATCCAAGCAATTTGGACCAAGAAGGAGGAAATGCAGAGATCCTCTATAAAGGTCACTCTAGGAAGAGGAAATTGAGTCCAAGAAATGGTTCTTCGAGAAGGGAACACAAGGTATCTGTCACGTCCCCACCCCTCATCCGGACGATGGAGAGGACGCAACCTAAGCTGTTCCTTCTAACAAGATGGGAAATCTAGCCCCATGAACAAGATAATAAAATGCATTGAATTAAAAACATACATCATTGCATTATTCATGAAATAAACAATGAAAGAAAAACTCATTCATTCAACATATTCATAATTCATAAATCAAGTAATTACAGTTGCAGAGTTAAATACACAAGAGAAATAAAAGTGAAAAATTATCTTGTAATTGAGTTGGCCCACAACTAGCTATGTCCCTGCAACATTCCACCCAATCATAGGCCAGTGTGCTCATCAATCTCTCAACATCACTACCACCCCCTGAGCTGGGCATGATTTCCATAAGGAACTAGGGAGTAATAGGATTACACTCAACAAGACCATACACCCATGGTCAACCAATTAATAGATGGTTCCTTGGACTTACCCAACCAAGCTAACCTGCTAATCAAACACGAGAATCCATCTAACATATGGGTTTCTTGGACTTACTCGGACAAGTCAATCACAAGGATGCACTTCACATCCCAACACAACTGTTGGGTATGAACAAAACATTCCTAGGAAACCAAAACGAAATGGCTAAGGGGAAAACAACCCTGCATGAGAAAATATGATTTCAAGAAACATTCTTGGGATTCACATAGGTAAAAAAGGCCTCATCAATCCCTCAGATCATGGATCTATTCTCCCATATGCTAGGCATTATCGAAGACGGCTTAGTAAAATGGGGAAAAACACCCTGTGAGATAAATATGTTTTCACCAAACGTTTTTGGGCATCGTAGGAGTTGAAACGAGCTCCATACACACCCAAATCATGTGTCTCTTTTTCCCATTCAATGAACAACACAAAAAATGGGTATCCCAGCTTGCAGAAATTAGGGAAAATGCAAAAAAAAGGGAGGGAAGCTCCTAGCTTTCTCATATATGAAAAATGGCCTCCTAAAACCCCAAAATCATGGCCCATTTATTCCCATTTGCCCAACAACACTGAAAATTGAATTCTGGGCATGGAGAAATGAAGAAAAACAAATCTTGAGGGAGAGAGAGCTCAGCAAGCTCAACTGCATGAGAGAGAGCCTCCACATGAATGAGAATGGGTGAGGAATGAAATACATGGGTGCATAATGGCTTAGGAATGAATTTCCGAGCATTTACTTGCCCCACAAGTCAAAAACATGTTTTCCAAAAATGGGTGGCTTCCCAAATTTGAATTTTACCTCCATACCTTTCCCATCCCAAGGAAATAACTTCTTCAACCACTTATAGATGACTAGGCACAAAAGGGAAAAATGGGTAGTTGACCACTTTATGGGTTTTCCCTTAGAAATTTGGCTTTTCCCCATTGGATCAAAGGTTTGAATATTCCCCCCTCCCTATTCCTTGTGAAATCATGCCCCCATCTCTTTAACGTTGCAACACATAGCTAGTTGTGGTATTTTTATTAATTGCATAGTTATGTGATGTCTCAAAAACATATTGTGCCTGACAAGCACATAAACTGTTGGCATCGATTTTAATTGCCGAAACATAAAATTCTAAATCCATGGTGGGGCCTTCGCCTTGAGCTCTAAACCACAATTTATTAACGCTATTTCCATCATATGAAATTCAATACCATGGGGTCAAAACCGGGGTGTTACAATATCTTTGTCAATATATTCTTCTAGAAGGTCATGTGACTCCAGAGGTTCTTGAAGTATTCCAAAGCATACTTCTAGTAGGTTTGAAAGAAGAAGAAATTTTAAAAATATTCCATGAGGAGAATTCAGATAGGAAAGGACTCCCACATTTGATGAAGGATGTTGTGGGAATATAATAAACCCACTTAATACTTAGGATAAAAATATTTAATCAATTTTTATTTAATTCCTACCTAGTAGCTTAGATAGTTAGCATCCACTTGCACCACATGATCAACACTTACCATTATACCCCAGGAGCACTTTTATCCTAATTTTGGTTTGATCGTGTCTACTTTATTGATTTCGAGAATTAGTAACTGCACCTTCCTACAGATTCTTTTTGTATTCTACTTTATTCCATCTTTTCTGCAGATAAGGTAAAACTAGTCAACTACGAAACTGCTACCTTTTGTTGCCATCCCATCCTCCATTATTTTTTCTCCATATTCTAGGATTAACATGCTTTTCCACCATTCATGACAACTCACTCATGCTTTATCTAATTCACGAGGTCCTTGAATGATTTGGGAAGTTCTTTATCCACCTATGAGGGTTTATCATATTTGGTAAGTCTGATTTATGAGCTAGCATGAGTTGTCGTCCACCAACTCAATTTTTTCTTTATAAGGATGTATTACTATTGTAATAATCAATCAATCAAGTATTTGGTTAATCAATCAAGCCATTGATTCAACAATCAATTATTCATTGGATCACTTATCTTGTATTCAGTCTCTTTATTCTTCTCTATATTTTCCTTGTGCATATTTCTGTGAATTATCTTAGTAGCAAGATCTAAATTCTGTGCTTCTTCTTTTCATCAAGGATATTTTTCTAATGGTATTAGAGATGCAATTTCTACATGGAATTAGAGCACAAGGCTGTTTAAGTTCAACAGAGTTGAGGAGCTATCTATTCTCTATATTAGAGTGCATCTAGTCTCCTATCCCTCTCGGAAGAAGAGCTAGATTTAAGATTTCAATATTTTCTCCTAGTTTTATTTATGCGTGTTGCAAAGTGTATGTCCTTGAGCACATCAACATCTCAACACGTATTATTCTTCAACTATGATCCCGACTCCCTTCAACTATCACGAATGGAAAGCCAAAATTGGCATTCTATTGCTAAGTAAGGGACTCTATATAGTTTCTATGGCTTTAGAAAATGAATCAAATTCTGTTGTTGAGAAATCTATGTGGAATAATAGGTTGGATGAAGCCTATGGATTGCTTTACCTCTCTATTTCCCCTGATATACTCTTTCATCTAGATGGTTTGACAACTCCAAACCAAGTATGGACCAAATTTGAGTCACTATTTGGAGTTCAAGATGAGTTAAGAACACGTCAGTTGGAGAATGAGTTATTCTCATTGAGTCCAAGAAATTTCAATTCTATTGAGGGTTTATTCACCAAATTAAATCCACTTGTTCTATTTCTCAAGAAATGTGGGTTTTAAAAAAAGGAAGTTCAATTGGTCCTTTCCATTATTTCAAAATTGGGTCCCGAATACTCAATTTTTGTGCCTACTTTTCATGCTACTAGGATTCTTTGAGTACATTCATTGATTCACTAACAAAGGAGAAATATAAATTGATCCATATGGGTGTTCTTATATATCCCAAGAGAAATTATCATGCTCTCATAGTTCAAGGAAGCAAGAATACCAAATCGAAAGAGAAGCAAATTGTGAAATAGAAGAAGCCAAAGTCAAATATTGAATATAAAAGTTTCAAGCCTACTGATGAAGGTTCAATGAAGACAATTAAGAAGAAAGGAAATAAATCCAAGTGTTCTTATTGAAAAAATGGATTTCATCCCGAGAATAAATGTTTCAAGAAGAATATGGACATCATGTCTCATCTTCTTGAGAAGCACAACATTGAAACTCCAGATGAGCCAAAGAAGCCTATTGATTCTTCAGAACATTGTCATAGTGTGTAGTTTCAAGGTGATATAAAATATGCCTTGAGTGATACAATTAGATCCTTTCCTCACATATATGATATGGATTTACCTTCTGGTATATCAAAATCAGAAATATCAGTTCCTTTCTTTGATAATACACCTATCAATCTCCTAGATTTATCTTTCAATAATTGTGATTTTTCACTGGATCCTGACTTGTCTTTAAGCATCTCTTCTTCACTGTGTAATTCTGATTTAGAAGAATATTTGTGGTATTATATGCATTTCATGACACCATCCATACCATCTACCATACTTCTGAATACTCCTAAGACTATACAAACCCCAAGTTCACTAGTCGATTCCTCATTGGTTTCATAGGCAATGTTAGTTATAACAAATGGTTTCAAGTCTTGTCTATTTTTCACTGGTTGGTTATACATGAAATTAGTCATCATTGGAATTATATTACACATGTTTGGATCTGTTCTAAGCACTTATGTTTCAGATCTCAAATCCATCCATCATTCATATTTTTACACTCATCAGTTTTCCCCACTTGCTCATACTTTTCCTAGTCTAGCCCCATATCCTCATCGAAACCTGAATTTTTTGTCTTTGTGTTCCATATGATAATATTTATAACATATCATAGTATTTTTAGTCTCATATCATGTCTGGTAAGGTGCTACATAAGATTGGAAGAATGACATGTGATCCACATCACAATTTTGCATCTATACAAGGAACTGATTGTGTTACTAATTGTCTTAATTTTTGTATAGTTTGGGAAGGAGTATGCACCTATATATTTTCCATTTCAGATTGTGTTTGTAGATCAGAGCTTGTTACGAACAAGAAACATTCAGATAAAGCTCCTACTTCATTAGATGATGAGATACAGGGAGTCTCTCCTCTTCTTTCTTGCAGATTCTACACTCTAGTGCATGCTCATGGAGTTCATGATTTCTTGTGAGAATTGATTCATAATAGGATATAGGAGCTAAGGGAATAATCATAATTTGATTTTACTCTCAATTATGCAGAAAAAACAATAGAAAGTGTGAAATTAACACATAGAAATGTAGTCAATAACTGAGTTTATTATGATTGTCCAACATGTAAATATGTTTGGATCATATTTATATTACATTAAGGGTAAATTGTTAGCCCTTGGAGGAAATCTGGATGCATACATGTGTCAGAGTGTGATTTGACCTTTGAACGCATATAGGTGGACCAATGATCTCCCAAATCATCCCAAACGGTCACGAATTCTAGTGTGAACATGGCTAGAGCATGCTGGAACGTAAATGAGGGTAGGCTAGGCATGGGTGAGCACATCGATGAGTGGGAGTGGCTCTTGGAAGAAATAAATTCCCAAGGAGAGCCAAAAACCACCAAATACATGCAGTAGCGCCTATGGTAAAACAACTTACCCGATTTAAGGGATGGGGAGCACACCAAGACTAAAATTTCATCAATGAGGGCACATGGAATATCAGAATGATCAAAGTGGAGAACCTCAACTACAGTAAATGAATCCAAAACACCTAATAGACCAAGGTTGATCAACATAGCCTGGTTTTGGACCATATGACATAACATGCAAGCTAATGAAAATGTATCCTAGGTGTATGACCATGGTACTAAGGTGGATTATTGATCTAACACCCCCCTTAAGCTTAAATTAGTACAAATTATACCAAATGATTATTGAGGCTTTAGCAACTAAGGCTCAAGTCACCTCTTACAACATAAATGTTTTAGTCCATATAACCAAGGTAAGGAGGAAAAACTCATGGGAACAAAACCTTCCCTCTAAAATAGACATGGAGAAAAATATGACAGTAAATATTAGCCATCACCATGTGTCACCCATTCCAAGAAGGGATCTCAAATAGTTGAATGTATTCTCTGTGAAGCTCTTGGTGAATATGTTAGCAGTTTTCTCTACATATGGGAAATAGTGCAAGGATATCATATGCTCATGCACCAAGCTCCTGATGTAGTGCATGTGTATCTCAATGTGTCTGGTCCTCTGTCTCTGCACTAGATCACTGGAAATATTGATTTCACTTTGATTATCACATTAAATTACTATGGGTGAATCAAATGCAAATCCAAGTTCTCCGAGAATACCTTGCAACCACACACATTGTGTAGCTGCGTTCACTACTGCTTTAGAACCTTACTGAATTTTATTGATTTATTTAAATATTCCAGTGTGTTAATCAGTTATCCTTCCCAGTCAACTTCAATATTGTCATCATCTTAAAATTTTGAACTTTTTTCAACGCTACCAAACTTTTCCGTCACTTTGGACTTCAACAATGGTAGTGTGATCCCATCAGAGAAATGTTTATTTTCAATATTTTTCTCCAATTTGAATGATTCTTTTGTGCTGATTCATTTTTTATTTCCTTTATATTTTGGAAAGGGAAGGTGAATTTCATTGTAGGTCCATTTCTTTGAAATATTTGATGTGCTAGATGGATCTCCTTTAACTAAATACTTTCCTCATGTTGCTTTTTCATCTTGGATTGGTGCCATGAACAATACATCCATTCGAATACCATGGTTATATTCCTACTCTGAAACATTATCCTCCTCTGTTAATAATGGCCCAATTTGTTCCACTTGCTAATTGGCCACTCCATTGGCACATGTTTTGACTAAGAAATTGGATAAAATAACCACAACAAAAAATATGGGCAAACCCATTTTAGAAAATTGCCCATAACTCCCAGATCTTTCAGTTTTTGATAATAGATCTTATTTGGGGTCTAAAATGGGCCTTATAAGAAAACGAGCCATTGGTGCATTGGATTCAAGAACCAATAAAATTTCAAGAAAACGAGTCAACCATAATGGTTGACTTGACATATTTGTCATAAAAACTACTTTTTTAATTTGTATATTCAACATATCTCCGTATGGTTTTACTCAAATTTTGAGGGGATTACTCCTTGGGTGTAGAATTCAATTATGCATTCAACGAGTACCCACAATTCATACTTTTGATGGACCCCACCTCATGAAAAATAATAACTACAAAAATATGTGTTGCTTCAATTTTGCATCGAATGAGTGCTCTTGCTCCAAATATGAGTAAAACCATAGAGAGATAAGTTGAAAATATGAAAAAGTAGCTTTTGTCTCTTTTCCTTCAAAATTTATAATTATTATTGTATTATTTTAACTATTTATTTTTCTTATGAGGCCCATTTCAGACCTCAAAGTTTCTCTAATGAAAAGTTGCTTGCGCGTTAGCTAAATGGCTTCATTTTGTACCAAACCCATATATTTTAATTTTGATATCTACCATAATATTCCCACAAATATAACTACAAGAACAATTCCTGGAAACTACTACTAAATTTTACGAGATTGTTGACCATGGGCTATAGTTTCACGTGTGACCTAGGTACGAAATGGAGAAGACATCACCATCTTGATCCATCTATCTGTAAAATATGTGTGGTTGATTCCTATTTGGAAAAGTGGAAGTATGAGAATCTGTAATGACAATGGTAAGAGGTGAACTGTGGTGGAAGGAAATGAAATGACCAAAACCTTCATGAGTAAAACCAAGCATAGCTATTTTTAATTCATTAAAAATAAATGAAATAAATGATAATTAGCCTCTAAACATATTTAAGCTAGTCACGCATGTTCATGGAGGAATATGGCAATAACTAGTTGGAAAAGAGAAATGAAATGATCACAAAAGAATGGTGAAGTGATGATAAAATGGAGACCTAATAGGAGCCATCATGAAGATTTGTATCAAAGGGACCTTATATTTAACACAGTTCAAGTTTATAAATTAAAATTAAATGCATACTATGATAAATAGTCATAAGACAATTGAATCTCTATAGTTAAGGCACACATGACTATTTATTAAACCAATATGTGTGTGTTTGTGTGTGTCTGTAGTAAAACCTTAATTAGCTGTAGCATGCATATCAAGAATTCTATTTTATTTTGTAATTAATGAATGAATGCAACTTTTGACTATTTCTAGGATATATGTGTTATCATTAACTACACGGTTGGAAATTAGAATAGCTTGTGTGTGGTCGATTATAATGGAAAAATATATTGGATTAGGTATTCTTAAGTTAATAATAGAACAATAAGTTAGATATTACTTTTGTAATAGTTGTATATTAATCAATAATTGGGTAAATTGCTAGGCACAATTAAATAAATGAAATATATATGCATTCTTTACACTCAATGGAATCTATGATCTATTAATGTATGTCTTTAGATGAAGATTTTCATTGTGATCTAATATTCCTCTAATTTGAAATCTATGCATTGGAAATAAAATATGATATAATAGTATTGTTAAGATGCATTTCTTACACTAAGCGACATTATTATTGGTCCATGTTTTTTGGTGTATTTTCATTATGATACAACACCCCTCTAATTTGAAATTAATACATTGGGAAATGCAACATGATCTAATAGTATTGTTAATATGCATTGAGTACATTAAGCGATATCACATTTTATATAACAACATTCAGTTAAATAATTGAAAACCTTATATGATTAAGTTATTGTAGTTATCTAAGTAGATAGAATCACCACAATTAAATGGTCAAAACCCTAATCAGATTCAATTACCACAATTAGCAAAGTAGATAGAATCACCATAGTTAAATAGCTGAAATACTAATCTGATTAAGTTACCATAAATATTTGGGTAGGTTAAACAATTGAAACCTTAATTTGATTCAATTATTGTTTTGACTATATATTGGCATCTAATATTATATTGTGGTAACTAGTAATCAAATTTTGTGTATGACCTCTTTTACTTGAAGTAATTGTGGTTGGGTATTTTTGAAGGTGTTAAGTCATGAATTTGTTTTCTTCAGTCTTATATTTTGTTTATGATTTTTTGAAGCTTGCTCTTGCTTACTTCTAGGAAATTTTGGTTTAGAGTGCAATTTTGAGTTTATGCCATTAAGTTTTCATTATTTTTTGTTTTTTCTTATGTCCTGAAGGGTTCTATAGGGTATATGTTGATTAATAGTTTCATGAATAGCACTAAGATCAAGGTTTAATCATATAAACCTTATTTAAAGTTGAATTAGTGGTCAAATAACACAAAATTTGATTTTTGAACTTTCTTGTAGCGCAACAGTAAAAATAATGCACTGGCGCGCTACAAGAAAGTCGTGGGTGCTAAATTTGTCATTTTTTATGCCGAATTATCCAATGATTTCGTTCCTGGGGTGACTAATCATATGAATAAGTAGGTTTGATATGTGTCTTGTCAGGATAATCATGTAAACAAGTGTTGGCTATGACGTGAGGGAGATCGTGGCAGTTAGAGGTAAATGCATGGCAAATCATGACAGACAGTGGAATGAGGCGAGATTGACGGGAAAGAGGTTCTTGAATTGAGCATTATGAAGCTGGTGGAGATGCTAGAATGGAGACACATTGCTAAAAAATCAGAAATTGGCAGTTGAAGGAAATTAGGGTTTCGTAGCGTGACAGTTAGAGGTGAGCTGGAGACTTGAAGACACCTGGAGCATTCAATTCGACATTCAACTAGTCCAAGAATAAAATTTTAACACCTATAGCAAGCTTGGAGTGAGGTATCCCACATGACCTTTGTCATGACCTGTTAATTTAGGGTATTTTTTGCTAAGCCTGATTATGTCAAATTGTTAGAGGAAAACATGAATTCATGTATTCAACAAACTCCTAATGGTGAGATATTAGTACAAAGGTCTAAATGAGCATCGTTTGATGTTAATGAAGTTCAGAACAACCCTATTAAAGATCTTTGGTGCTCTGTTTAACCTAAATTATTCAAATTGGGCATAAATCATTTCATGAACTGATGATAGAATAGACTGTATAAAATTGAGGACAAGAACCTGTGAGAGTTCAAGGGAGAATTGACTGCAAAGACTATGAAAACTTGAGGAACATAGGCTGTGAAGTCACTAATAGGTTCTGAAAACTGCACAGAAGCATCATTAAGCCTTGAGAAAGCAAATGAAGAGGAGTGGGAAGACTAACAGGTCCGAGCCCACTGAGCTAAATTGGATAGATAGATTTCCAGGATGTGCTAAACTCTTTGAGAATGCTAGATGGTTGAAATTCTTTAAAAATATTAATGGATATAATACTGAAGTCTCTCACAAATTTGCTCAGTGTTATAACAAAGATATAGTATCATTTGATACTCTGAAGTTCAAATTAACTATAGATTTGGTGGCTGAAGCAATAGGGGTCAAGAATGAAGGAGAACTTTGGTTCAAAAAAGTGCCATTTACCTTCAATGCCCAAAGGTATCTATTGCCTGGCATTGTTCTAGATTGGGGCAAGAGAGTGCCCATCCATAATTTTAGAGCTGAATGGGTAGAGCCTATCAAGGTTCTACAAAGCTACATTACATGTGAAGGAAGGTATGCTTTTGTCTTCAAGTATCATTTCAGGTTCCTTCAACACCTTAGTGGTGAATCAAGGATGAATCTACCTTTCTTCCTGCTAAAGAGCTTGTAGAAAATGTCCAGCAGGATCAAATAACATCAGGCCCACACTAGTCAGTCCATCTTTCACCATGGACTAATTAAACTTATTATTAACAGTGTCCTGCAGAAAGAAGGAAAGACTTGGGACTACTTTCTCTTTTGGTTAGGGTTTCAAAACAGCCCAGAAGGACAATCTACCAGAAAGTCAGCTGATAAGGGACAAACCCTAATAAAAAAACTAAGACAAAAAGTGAAAGTTGAAGGTGAAGAATGGGTCAAAATAGAGGAGGTTGTAGAACCTTCAAAAGAAGATTGTGAATCCAAGCAGCATCCAAATGACAGTGAGAACCAAAATCTGCAGTTTATTCACAAGGAGATCAACCTGTTTAGAATGAAGCACCGGTAGGAAAATTCATGGATGAAGAGATTATACTTACAGAGAATATTTCAGGAGATGAATAAAATACTAAGGTTGAACAGCAAAGTCCAATTACAATCTTGTCTAAAGATGAAGCATACTTGTTGGAAGGGGATGAGTTGACTGTCAGTGATAAGACTAGGGTTGGCACACAAAAGCAGTTCTACAGTTAGGAGGATAGGACAACAATATCAAAGAACAAGAATATTAAAGTTAAGGAATTTGCCTATGTCATTCATCAAGGCAAAAGTTTAAAAATGGTAGGAGAGCTTGCTCCAAGCTAGAGACCCAAAACTAGACCCAAAAACAAATTGAGACTAAACTTGAAGAAATTATTAAACCCTAAGCTGAATACAGAAGGGATAACTATGATTGATACTTCTTCCTCTGATAAAAAGCTGGAGTCTAGCAAGGGTGACAACAAAAGGAAAAAATCATTGAAAACAGAAGAAGAATCTAGCCTCACTGAGACCAAATTGTCTGCTGTGTTTTTAGAAATACGAGGTAAAATGTTGAAGGATCAACAGAAAGATGAAATAGAGGTTTCCTGTTCAGAAAACAAACTATTGATGGATGAAAATACTCCTGCTGAAACTGATAATGAAGAAAACCCAAGTCTTCATGATACTTCCATAGAGCTGTTGCTTGAGGATGAAGAAATCTTTAGAAAGCTTAACATTCCATGGCTTCCTAGTGAACTGCAAAATACAACAGGAAGCAAGGCATTTGACTTAGAGAAAGAAAATGTACAGAGAACTATCAAGCAATATAAACATCAAGTAGAGTATATGCAAGAAACAAATGATGGTTTGATTATAGCTAATAAAAGACTCAGGGAAGAACTAGAAGAGGTAAATAATCACTACCAAGAACTAATTGTAGTCTCCAAAGAGGCCTTAAAAAAGAAAAGAAGTACAGAGGTACAATTTGCAGGATTAAAACAGACTGTCAGAAGTCTACAACAACAGAATGAAGAGCTTACTAGAAGAATGATAGAGATGGAAGCAGATCAGTAGAAAGCTAGGAGAAAGGTCCAAGCCTTAGAGGGGATAGCTCTGTTAGCAGAAGCTGCTAAAGATCTATGAGCATTGTTAGCAAAATCAGTTACTTGTTATGTTTTGAAGAATATTTCATTTTTGTAATTATTATTTTGATAATACCCTATCGATGAGTAGGCTGAAAAGCAGTTAGGGTTTAGACTCTAACTGAATTTTGAAAGATAGTATTTAGGAAGGACATAAAGAGAACAAAGGGTTCGACTTTTGGCTAGCTAGAGGAGGTCTCCTGACTTGTTGATAAGCTAAGTACTTGACTCTCATGTGTATTTGATGAACTGATTATGAAATATATGCTCCATTTTACCCTTCAATCTGTTCTTTGGCTTCATTTCTAGCTTGTTTAGCTACACAATTGATAATTTCATTGCTGGTTTATAGTTTTTATGCTTGTAGTGCTTGTTAGTTGTGGATGAAATTCAATGTTATGTTCTATTGGATACATGGTTATTATATTATGCATATAAGTTCTTCTTTATTTGTGATTTAGTCCCTATTTGGGTTATGAATGTATTCCCTCTTGTCACCAAACTTCACAACTAGAAAAACCTTTAAAAAACCCTAAAAACATAGTTTGTTTAATTGAATATTTGAGATTGTGTTGGCTTGTTTCTTTGTAGTCTGGAAACAATTTCTGGCATAAATAGAAGGCATTTTTTAGGGGTGAAATATAGTCAACTATCTATTTTTTGGCCTTTTTTTTCAAAAAATAAATTTACTAATTAATCATTTTTACTCTAAAAAATAATATACTATTATATAAAATGTATTTTTAGGTAATACTCACCAAAATTTACAAGTTCTAGTAGTAAACTATTTGTATCTGATTTAACATTCACCTACCTATCCATATGTATGGTTTTCTAAATTCAAAATAATCACCTAAAATACTATACTTAGGTATAGTATTTGAATACTTAAAAATACCATGGTATGTTTGCCATGTACAATTTCAAAAAGAATTTAAATAACTACCTACAACTATAGATAGAATCACCATAGTTAGATAGTTTAAACCCTTATCTAATTAGAAAAAATGACACTCAACTACTAGAATCCATGAGGTTAACATATATTCAAGTCATTGTCATAGCCAAAAACCCCATGGTTAATCCATTTTCTTTGGTCAAATATTTCCATCCATCCACTTTGGGAATTTGTACGATATCATTTACTTTTGCTTGATATCAATCATGTTAATCCCTAAAGGTTGGGCACATTCCCCCCTATAGTGTGTAACTTTATGTCAATGTTTGAGCAAATATTAAGATACTTGACCATTAAAACTTTTGATAAACAAATCTAGTGCATGTAGATATCATAAACAATTCGAACACACAAATTATTCAAACCATAAGACACATGATGTACCCTAGGAAAACCCTCCAAATCCAAAGGATGAAAACCCAACAAACAATCCTTAGAGTATGATAGATAATGGAAGAGCATGATTTTACAACAATTGCAGATTGCTTGATAAGAGATATCGAAGCAACACTAGAGAATACATATCACTAAGAATATTGTCGTATACTTGCCAAGTGCATAGCTCTCTAATAACAAACTAATTTAGTCATATAATGAGAGGTAGTGAATGGTTGCATGAATCTAAGAACTATGAACATTGTGTGCACTCTTCACGCATATTGTGTCTTCCTTAAGTTATTTCTAAGTTGTCACCTCGTAATTATCTCCCACACTAAATATATGGGCCCTCAATTAATCATTGGTGTTAATTGCCTCTAACTGAATGTTAACTAATTGAGCTGAATTGAATGTAAATTGATTAACTAATTTCTTGACCATTAGTTAGAATATTAACGGAATGTATTTAGTGCTTCACAATCAGTGTCATATTCAACAAACACTTTGCATAAATCAAGGAGTACATTCCTTAATTGATTGAAACTTGAAGATAAGAGGAAGACTGCGTTAGCTAGAATTTATTCTCGATATTTTGAGCCATAGAGTCAGGATAATCATTAGGAGACAATTTCTCCTAATGATGATCCCAACTTCGTGGCTCGAAACATCGAGAATAAATTCTAGCTAACGAAGTCTTCCTCTTATCTTCATCACTGTACTGCATAAAATCATGAACCACTTGATTGAAACTTGTTTTCGACAACTTAGAATTAATTGATGTCTTTTCAATTCAAGTTCACTATAGATCTGACATAGGAAATTCAAATTCTTAATCTATCTATATGCTCATCTCATTTATCATTAATTAATTCTGCATGGTCCACGATTGTTTAATTAATTAATTATCTTAATCATATCATACTCAGAAGAATTTTTCCCAACTTATGATCATATGTATTACCCTGGGTCATATAGTCAGATGCTAAAGTAAATCACTCTAGGGGTAGCTAATCCCTAAAGGATACTTATAGCACATGATGACAATTCCTAGCCATACATCACATAGTAGATCCTCATGACTTGATACAACACAAGGTCCTGATATTAATACAACATCAGATCCTAATCTTAATACAACATAATATCATAGTACATGCATCTCTCATGACCTCAACATCATATCTTGATGCAACACAAGATCTTAACTTAATACAACATAAGTTTATGAAAATAATACAACACAAGTTCCGGACTTGATACAACCCAAGTGTCATGGAGAGGTTTCTTTATACAACATAAGTTCTGGACTTAATACAACACAAGTCTCATGGAGAGGTTTTTGAAGTTAATACAACATAAGTTCTGAATTTGATACAACAAAAGTATCATGGAGAATGACTCTTGTTGTTGTACATTTAATACTTTACCCCCTATATGGTAGTATATTACATATGATTGATGTAGGATTGGGTCTATTAGTGGGTTTATTAGTTTTTATTGTACACCTACGTCTCCTATATATATGAAGGAAATATTTTCATGTTAGTAATCATTGTATCTTGTCGTCTCTTGTGTACTCAGTACATTGTGTAAGGAGGTTCCTCCCTCAAACAGGATTGCTATTTATCTCTTTTCATCATTATTAAGGTGTGTATTACTCTCTTCTTGTCTATTTCTTCTCTTTTTATGCTATTTTGGGGATTTGGTTGCATAACATTTGGTATCATAGCTCTTTCCTCGGGACTGGCTTCTACAAAACAAGTCATATTGGGATTTTTGATACAAATTTTTCTTACAAGAATTCAAAGATATAGGTTAAAAAAACACTTCTAGAAAAGGTCGATCTATATCTAGTCCAAAATTTAGATCTTGATCCATTACAGTTTCATAGATAATCACAGAGGAATCTAGGATTTCTACCTAGTCCAAAACCTATTCTAAAACATGTGTCCTGGGGAAAAAGATCATATTTGAGAAATCTAAGATCCAAATTTACTGAGACCTTTTGGATAAGAAAGAGGAAAGATCAGGGTATTGGTGGTAGGATTTTAGTTACAAAAATGAAATATTGGACACGTGGCATACCGTACAAGTTCGCTCTCCTGAAAGGACATACAAGAAGAAGTGTTGGTGCATTTGCAATAACTTTCTATTAGAGAATCCAAATTAGGTCATACCTATGGAATCAAAAATTGTACACATCAGGTACCACAGGTCAAAGTTTCAAACCTATAGAAGTCAAAACTGAAATTTTATCTCTATTAAAAGTTATCCTCAAAACAATATTCTAATTAGGGTTTGAAACAAATGTTATGGGAAAAAAGGTCATATCTAGGGCATTCGAGATCCAAATTAAGTGAGATCTATTACATAAAAAATAATATGGACCAAGGTATTTATGGTAGTTATTTTAGAATCAAATTAAAAATATTGGACACGTGGAATATCATACAAGTTTTCTCTCTGGGATAGGAAAAAAAAAGCATTAGGATATTTGCAATAACATTTTATTGGAGAATCCATAATAGGTCAGATTTGCAGGATCTGAAAGAGGACACATCAGGGTACCACAGTACAAATTTTTAGACCTATAGGAGCTAAAATTCCAATTTTACCTCATTCCAAGTTGGCCATAAAATAACCTTCCAATCAAGGTTTGAAGAAGGAAAATCTATAGTTCAAGCAGTTGTAGATCACATAGAGCATCGACAAGCAGTTATCCAAATACTGAAAATTTCCAAAAATAATATGAAACAATAGGAATATCAAAATCATAGTCAAAGTATTTTTGAAGAAGAAAAAATCATATGGAAACTTGAACAAATAATTGAAACAAGGACCAAACAACTATGAAATCAAGCTATTATTGAGTACCTCATCAAGTGGAATAACATACTAGTTATAAGTTCGACATGGGAAGAAAATTCCTTCACACATAGGCACCCAAAACTACCCAAGCATTGAGAACAACACTTTTCTGAAGAGGAGGGGCATGTTAATCCCTAAAGGTTGGGCATGTTCCCCCTATAGTGTAGCACTTTACCCCCTATATGGTGGTGTATTACATATTATTGATGTAGGATTGGGTATATTAGTTATTATTCTACACCTATGTTTCCTATATATATGAATGAGATATTTTCATGTTAGTAATAATTGTATCTTGTCTTGTATTGTGTACTCAGTACATTGTGGAAGGAGGTTCCTCCCAGGAAGAGGATTGCTATTTATATATTTTCTTCATTATTAAGTGTTGATGTATTTGTAACTTCATAAGATATTTTGATGTATATTATCATTGTATGTTTTTGTACCTCCATTGGGGATGTGTGTCACCCCCTTGCGGGATGTCCAAATTATGTCTAGACCTTAAGCTACATCCTTCATTGTAAGTAGGGGAAATAGTCCCCAATATAACATAATGTGATGTGTATTTGGAGTCTCTTTGGGAGAATTCAGCCATGTTAGGGAAGACAAGTCGGCCCCAGTATTATGTTTGGTCAGTGACTTAAAAGGTATAAATAGGGAGATGATCTCCCTCATTTATACACACCTGACACTCTCAAGTTTGCATGAGAGAGAGAGAGAGAGAGAGAGAGAGAGAGAGAGAGAGATGAGTAGAGATAGATAGTGGTTGAATACTTTTTATCACTTTTTTTTATCATCTTACTATTATGAGGAACTTTGCGGGGTTTTCTCCTTTATGGTTTCCACGGTGAACATCTTTATGTCTCATGTATATTTTATATCTTATGCCTCTTGTTGTACATGTTATTCTTTCAGATAAATATCTAAGATAATCTAATCAGATCTAAATAAAAACTAACATGGTATCAGAGCCTCTCTAAAAGAAGGCACTGTGCAGCTACAAAAACTAGGACTTCCTAGTTCAAGGTGTTCTCTCCATAGATCATCAAGAAAAAAGGGATAGGCTAACTTGCCTCGACAGGGTGCATCTTTTGGTAGAGGCAGTTTCTGAATTGAAGAAGTTTCACTTTTTACCCTATCATTAGTGTCGAGAGGAACTAGGGCATCAAGTTTTAGAGGCTTCCCACCTCAGTTTCCAGAAAGTGACCTAGTTGAGAAACTCACCTCAAGTAGGTGCATCTTTTTGTCCAAACATAATTCCCAAACTCCAAGTTTGGAAAACTAGGGTTTCTCTAACAAACCCTAGGTTAGCCAATTCTGGAATCAGGCCAGACAACTCAAATAGGTAAGATCTAAATCTTTGTTATTTCCGTTTGATATTCTCATTTGAAAAAATGACTCATCATACTCAGCTTGAGGACAAGCTTGGAGGGGCTGATAAATTCTGAGCATGGAAGTACAAAATATCCCTAATCCTTGAAGAGAATGACTTGGATCAGTTTATCACTAGAGAAGTTAAAAAACCAAAGGGAGATGAGGCTAAGGATTCTCATAAGAGAAGCATGACTAACTCTAAGAGAACCATTGCAGATTCTATTAAGGATCACCTCATCCTCCATGTGTCTTCATTCAAGACACTAAACAAAGTGCATGATGCTTTAACAAGGATGTTTGAAATAGAGAACATCAACCAAAATATGACTTTGAGGAACCAATTGAAGAATGTGAAGATACATAACTCTGAGACTATACAGTATTACTTCAAAAGGGTTGCTCAAATCAAAGAACAACTTGAAGTGGTTGAAGAAAATGTAGAAGAAGGAGAAATTGTAATGACTACCTTTAATGGTCTCCCTAGATCATGGGACTCATTCATTCAAGGAATTTGAGCAAGAATGAAGCTTATCTCTTTCAGCAGACTTCAAGAAGAATGTGCACAAGAAGAAGCTATAGTTGTGACAAAAGAAGAAAAGATGGAAGCAACTGATGATCAAGCTCTCATAGTTTACACCAGGAAGAACTTCAAGAAGAAGGAGAAGAAGGAGAACTTCCTTCACAACAATAAAAAGGACAAGAAACTGGAGAATACCAAGAGATACACTTAAAATGTTCGATGCTACAATTGTGATAAAAAGGGACATTTTGCAAGAGATTTTCCCATGTGGAAAAGGAGACACCATAGTGATGTTGTTGAAGATGATGAACCAACAAAAAAATATTCAGGCAGAAGAAGGATGATTGAGATGAAGAGTATGTGCTAATATCAGCACTTACTGACACTATCTCACATGAAAGCAATGATTGGCTTGTGGATAGTGGAGCTTCCAAACATATGACAAGATGCAAGGAATCAGTTGTTAATATGTTTTAACATGACTCACCTCACAAGGTAAAACTTTGGGATGATTACCAATACCCCATAAAAGGGAGTGGAGAATCTTCATACAAGCTTGACTCCAGGAAATCTTTGAAGATGAAGGATGTGCTATATGTTCCAGGATTAAAGAAGAACCTTCTCTCCATATCTGCAATAGATGCAAAGGGAATTAGGGTTTTTTTGTCGATGGAAAATTTATGATGTGGACCAGAGGAAAGACAATAGAATATGTAACAGCGATTGGAGAAGAGGACGAAGGCTTGTACAAGCTAAAGGGACATCTTGAAAAAGCACTGGTTCATGAGTCAATTGAACCAAGCAAACTATGGCAAAGAAATCTTGCACATGTTCACTACAAGGAACTAACGATGGCACGTAAAGCAGTCTCACCATTTCTAGAGATCTAGGAAAACCATGAAGGAATTCGCAAAGGATGCACACAAGGAAAGAATGCTAAGAATACATTTCCTAGTAGTAAGATAAAGGCTAAAGGAATACTGGAGATAATACACTTAGATGTGTGTGGACCCATGTCTTCTAGCTCATTAAGTGGGTATGTGTACTATGTTTCCTTATAGATGATTTATCACGTAATACTTGGATATATTTCTTGAAAGGGAAAAGTGAAGTTTTTAGTAAGTTCAAGGAATATAAATCCTTGGTCAAGAACTATACTGATAGGAAGATCAATACTCTATGGTGAGATAATGGTGGATATTTCACTTCAGAATAATTCAAGCAACTCTGCAGAGAGTCTTGGATTAAGAGGGAGTTGAGCACTCCATACAATACTCAACAAAATGAGACTACGGAATAGAAGAACCAAACCATCATGGAGGTAGCAAAAGCTATGTTGCATGACTAGGATATTCCTATGCACCTTTGGGAAGAGGTAGCTGGAAGAACTCTGTATGCACAAAACCATACTCCTCATCAAGTACTTGACAACAAGACTCATGAAGAGTATTTCTCACAAGAGAGGCCATAAGTTAGCCATCTGAGAATATTTGGTTTCCTGCTGTACATACATATCCCAAAGGAGAAAAGGACCAAGCTCGATCCTTTTGGGAGGAAGGGTATATTCATAGGATACAATGATACATCAAAGGCCTACCGAATATACTTACTAGGATTCAAGAAGATTGACATCAGTAGAGATGTAATATTTGATGAAGACTCGACACACTTCAGATCCAAGAGGACTGTTATCCAAGAAGTCAAGGAACCTAAAGAGAAGAGAGGTCAAGGTATGGAAATTGAAGAAGCAATTCCAGGGGACCATGAAGATCACAACTTGACAGAACCACAAGAGTTAGTAGAGACATTCCTTGAGAAGGAATCCCACAAGAGGAAACCAACATGGGCACATGAGATCATACGAGAAGCTGAAAGGTATGGTGCTCTAGAGGGAATGCATAGAGAGAGAAAGAGGGAAAATAACTACAATAGCTATGTGGCCCTACTGTGTGACATCATTGATAGAGAACCTTCCACCTATGAATAGGTTGCAAAAAATAAAGAATGGAAGGATGCAATGATCGGGGAATATCAATCAGTATTGAAGAATGATTTTTGGGATATTGTTATGAGACAGGAGAAGAATTCCTTCATGACTTCAAAGTGGATCTACAAGATCAAGATGTTGTAGATGGAAGCATTGAGAAATACAAGTAAAGGTTTGTAGCATGAGGCTTCTCACATAAAGAAGGAATAGACTATGAAGAGACATTTGCACCCATGGTGAGGTACACTTACATTAGGACCATACTTTCTTTGGCAACAGTTATGAAATGGAAAATACACCATATGGATGTCAAGACAACTTTCTTAAATGGTGTATTCGAGGAGGAAGTGTATGTGGAGAAACCATTGGGATTCAAGAAACATGATAGGAAGACCCATGTGTGCAAATTTAAGAAGGCCTTGTATGTATTGAAACAAGCACCGAGGACATGGTACGAAAAGATGGATAGCTTCCTGATGAGCTTGGAATTTACAAAGAGTAAAGTAGATTGCAACCTCTACTGCAAGGTGGAAGATGAAATAATCGTGATACTCCTGCTATATGTCGATGAATTGTTTCTGACAGGTGAAGAGGAACTCATTATAGATACAAGGAGGATACTTGCTACATATTTTGAGATGAAAGACCTAGGTATGATGCACTACTTCTTAGGCATGGAGGTGTGACAGAGTGCACATGAAATATTCCTTGGGAAAGGGAAGTATGATGTGGAGATTCTGAAGAGATTCAAAATGTTGGAATGCAAGGCGATAGCCACACCTATGGCATCTAACTTAAATTAGCATCCCATTTAGCATCAAACATCTAATATATTTAGCCAACTAGTTAGAATCATCATAGTTAGTATGGAGTTAGCGTCCCGTTTAGCGTCCCTTTTCAGTGTAATTTTTTTTACATTGAGTGGTCAAACTAGACACTAAATGGGACGCGTCATGGACAAAACTTAAAGCGTCTCAAAAAATGTCTTTTTTGCTTCCTAGATAACATCCTTTATGATGTCCAAAACAACGTCTATTTTTTTGCTTCCAGAATAGTGTCCAACTTTGCTTCCAAAACAACGTCGAGGTTTTCTTCCTAAATAACGTCCTAATTTTCTTCCTAGCGAGTGTCCGCTTTTGATTCTCAAATGACATCCCTGTTAGTGCCATATTTGAATCCTTAATAGCACCATGTTAGTATCCAAATTAGAATCCAATAATGCATCCCTTTTTTCTACCACTTTAGCATCCCATTTTGCACCATGTTTTACTTCCAAATATGTGCCGATTTTCGCTTCCAAATTTGCACCAAATTTTTCTTCCTTTTTTGCATCGTGTTTTTCTACCAAAACGACGCCAATTATTTCTTCTATTGTTGCACCATATTTTGCTTCCTATGTAGCACCATTTTTTGCATCCAAAGTAACGTCTTATTTTTCTACCATATCAACGCCATGTTTGGCTTCATCATTAGCGCCATGTGTTGCATACTTTTTAATGCTTAGTTTCACATCTCTCATTTTTTGGTCACTAATTTAGTCGTTTTTAGTAATTTTATATACGAATTTTGGTCATTTTTTTTGGTCACATATCTCTTATTTTTTTCTTACTAATTTAGTTGTTTTTAACCGATATTATAATATCATTAGGGAATGGAGGAATCGAACCACCAACCTCCTTCTTGTAAGGAAGGCGCTCTTCCATTGAGCTAGCACCCTTTAAGAATTTGCGAACCTAACTTACATAGTCCTCTATAATGGTAAAAGGGATAAATACACAACTTTGAATATCTAATGGTCGACAAAGGATGATAGATTATATAATTTCACAATATATGATCAAGCAGGTTATGCAATCCATAAACCTTTTCTATGAATTTTGAACAAAACTCAAGAAATTGGGTTAATGGAATTGTAAAAATCACTATTCTCTAGAAACAGTAAGTGTACCACTATATGAGACCTATCAACAACAACTATCTTAGTGTGTATGTCAAGGATATAGTAGATAATCATGATCATCCTAGAGCCGTTTATAAGTGGAGCAATAAGGAGAATCAAAAGAGGATGATCAACCCAATAGTTGGTGCTTCACATTGATCCTATCTACCATGGGATGAGCAAAGTTCCTTCTTCCATCAAGCTAATGAGTATCCACAAGGACACATGGTTAGGATATATTGTGATGCCAATTCATAATGTTAATTCGCTTCCCAGGGTGATGTGCACTGGGATATCTACATAATCCCTAACAACATTGGATATAAGCATATTCATGGGGCCATAGAGCATAGGATGAGGCTGTATTTTTTTTGTTTTTATTTGGAAAACCAAGCATGATTTGAAACACTGGGAGAAGGAATAGAATCAGATATACTTAACAAACTACAATCATGGATGGGCATAGGACTATACAAATTTTCATATCTGAAAGGAATAAAAGACAACCATTTCTACAAATTACATTCAAGATATCTATCAAATAATTATAACATATAAGGTCAATTAAATATTCAACAATGGCATATCATGATGCTTACAACTTAAAAGATAAAAGTACCTTCATCAACTTCAACTATACCAATATCTTTTCCTGGCAATATTTCACCACAATTAGAAATATTAACTGGAACAATAGGTCTTCCTCAATATGTAGTTGATAACCCCTCAATATTCTTTATTACATCTATTCCCTCAACAACTCTTCCAATGACAATATTCTTGCTGCAGATAATCAGATAAGGGACATTAATGATATGAGAGTAAAACATGCATAACAACCCACAACACAAATGCTATTAGTGGAAAGGCATGACACCATGGAGAAAGTTGTCTCAATCTTGGATGTTATCTCATCCACTTTGGCTAAAGATTTTGTGCTCCCTGCTAACTTCTTCTATTGTTGCTTGTATTTCTTCCTATTAGGACATGGATATGCATAATGGCCCCATCTTTTGGAACTTAAAGTATTTCATATGACTAAAATATGTCTTCCCATTATTTGAAGAATCAGATTCTTCCATCTTACTCTTTCCAATGAGGTCTAGGTTTTGGATCTCCTACAATCTAGATGCAATTGTCTATTGCCTTGTCTCAATCTTGGATGCTATCTCATCCACTTTGGCGAAAGCTTCTTTGCTCCCTGCAAACTGCTTCTATTTTTTCTTAGCATTCTTCTTCTTAGGACATGGAGATGCATAGTGGCCCATCTTGTGGCACTTGAAAAATTTTATATGACTAAAATATTTCTTCCCATGGTTTGAAGAATACGATTCTTCCATCTTACTCTTTTAACCCCTCCCAATTCATCCTTTCTAATGTCATCTCCTCACCTTTCTAATTAGAGCTAGATTTTGGATCCCCTCCAATATATATGCAATTGTCTATCACCTTGTATCCTCTTGGATGAAATCATACCAAGGCTTCTCAAAGGTGGACATATTCTCACAAGCACAAGCAACCCAAGGTGCTAAGAAGCTGAATATTTATATGGGCACAAACTCCTCTTCCAATCTTTTCCCCTATAGCAAAGAGTTGATATCTAAGCTTAATGATATTCATCAATTGGCTAGCCATTGTTTGTGTCACTCATGCAACTATCTTTAATTTTGTTCCTAAGGAGTATCTTACGAGAGACATTGATGATCTAATATAGGAAGACCAATTTTGTGTAGATTTACCCATGATGTGAGGGATCAAGTGGTCCCTCATGAAATCCAAAATGATCCTTTTTGCCTTAGAAACCTTCTTGTTAGGCTCAACAAGCTATATTGGGGATGTATGGGAACTATAGTGTACCCCCCTTGACAATACTCCACAAATGAACCTCCTACAAGAAAATCTAAAGCTTGCACTCACGAGAAGTGAAGTTAGAGGATCCCTCTAACAAGTCACACTCTGAGACCATATATATTCACCATCCTTACAACACCTTGAATACAACTCATACAAATAGATCGGAAATCTATCAAGAGTTCAAACCTCCTTTCTTAGCAGTAAACCAACACTCTAATCACTGAATTTTCTTGGGAATATTACCCCCAAAACCCCTCCCAAGTAAAAATGCCTATCTCAAGCAATCATTCCACTCTATAGAGAATTTTTAGCATAAGACCCAATGAAATCCTCCAATAGCATCACCCTCTAACAAGAAAGTGCAACAACCCTCTGCATTCACAGATTGGAAGACTTTAGATGTACAACTCTGATGCCACGTTAAATTCTCAACAAATGGTAAGATAGGAATTAAAAACCTATTTATCACCAATCAAAATAGCAGATAAGGAATGATAGATCTACAAACACATATGTTTGAAAATAATTAAGTACAACAAGCTAAATCTATAGGAATCAATCACATAACTCTCTATTGACTGAAATAAACAAATTACCATGTAACTAGATCAAAACTTCCTATGTCTAACACCACACTGAAGTGCTCTAACTCTATTATATAGGAACAAGGGATGACAAGAATGCAATGAAAGTAGACACCTCAAGTGGTGCATCTTTTTGGAAGAGATAAAACTGTAAACCTAATGTCTTCCAAGGGAAGAGTGCACCCTCATGCATCAGTTCCCCCTGCTGTCACTAAATAAAATTTAATGCAAGCATGCATGCAAGAGAAATGCTTTGTCACACACTCACTTCCACACTGAAGATGCTCTTCATGCATGCACCATTTCTTGGTAACTGTGACCTCTATAGATAGAGCATGCATGTGCCCTAGTCACCCACTTAATGTCTACAAGACTATTGTGTGCTATAATAATTTCTCTAATGTGCTTCCCTCATCAAATCCACAACATCTGCACAAGGATCGAGGCTAGATTGTCTGTTGAAACTACTGCTGCTGAAGGAGAAAACCTTGGACAAATAAAACTAACAGGAACATAGACATAAAGAAAAACCTTTTTCTAGTTTTGTATTAAGGTAGAAGCAACACATGATGCAGGAAATTTTAGATCATCTCATGTGTCATAGAAAACCCGCCTCATTCAGAATGTAGTTATTATATGAAGAACATACAAACTAATATCGTTTAGGCTAAATCTAAATGCAATGTCCAAACTATCTCATGACACAACTTGGTTTGAGTGCTTCTGAGCTATTTTTTATAGATAGTCTTCTAATTTATCTATATAGCTTTTAAAAAACACTTCTGGGAAATTTCCAATGGATATGGTATATGTGCAAATCAAATATCAAAAGTCGAAATCCTGAAACTGCACATTTTCTGTGGAGCCAAAACTAGATTTAAGAAAATAAGTAGTGCGAATAAAAAAAGTGACTGCTTTTGTAAGAATTTCATCTGTAAGAATAAATAAGGTTGTAGATCCATCAGAAAGATGATAAATTAGCACAAAATTATTCTTGATTGCATCTTCATCGAATGCACCACCAAAGTAGGATTTGAACTACGCCACTTCCTGATGCATGATGAACTGCCTAATTAGTAACAAGCCATACACTATTATACAAAAACACATTTTGGTTTAGACTTAAGATGCTTCAACACATGTTCCAAATCTTGAGTTTATATAATACTTGAAACTCTATATAAAATGTTTATCCTATAAAACCTAAGGTTGCATTCCCTCATGTGTTCTATAGATGTTGTCTTGCTAGCTTTTAGAAAGTTGTTTTCATATCCTGGCCCATTTCAATATTGTAACTTTGTTTCAATTTCATCAATTAACACCAATGACCCCCTCTCTTTCTTGAATTTGTAACCTATATAGTTACTTTACATTAGAGATTATGCACATTCACAACACTCCATGAAGAAACCAATAATAATGGTGCTAAAAAACTAATCAGACCCATCGACCCAACAGATTTTATCCTTGAGACCAATGGTTTTATCCAAGCATTAAATATAACTATTTTTTAAATAAAAATAAATTTGTCAAGTTTGTTACCACCTCGAACCCAATATTGGTGAGATTCATTTCCTCTTTGTTTTTTTTAAATTGCTATTCTCAAAATCACCCATTATGTTAACCAATGTTAGATGTTTAAGTCAATGTAATTTTATTTCTACATGCATATTACAGTCATGAGGCACTTTTAAAACATAATGTTTGTGACATGTCATATGAGCATAAGCAAGATGCAAGAACCTACTTGTAATTTGAGAAGTGACACTATGTATCCTGGGAGAAAAGACACAACTAGAAGTATAATGTACTTACAGAAGAGAACTAACAGAAGTGAGAATCTAGATACATACCTCAACCACAAATTTTAAGGCACATGCTGCATTAGCATTGCTGCTGACAATAACTACACTGCATGCTGCTAAACATGTTGCATTAGCATTGATACTGACAATAGCTACCGGGATCAATAGCTACACTTCTCATGAGAGAGTTTAGTTGTCTGCATTGTTCTAATACAATGTTGGTTTTTTATGATTCAAAGTATGCAAGAAACAATAAAGAAATGAATGGAGATATTACACAAAACAAAACTATATATTTAATTCAAATAGTCTATGAGATTTTTATATAAAATTGGCACAAAGAAACCACCTAAACATTATAAAGTTTGCTAAGATTTAGCCAACCAGTCATTCTAAAAAAAACTATCAACTTTTAAATAAATAACAAACAGAGGGTCAAGCTGCAAGCATAGAATCTCTTTTATTGTTTCAAATTTCCAATTCATAAAGCAACAAAGTAACTCTGACACTTATTTCTATGTCTAACAATTTTGTCTTGTTCCTTCCCTAGAAACAAATTTGTCTTGTTCCTTCTCCTGAAGTCACAAATTGCACAAACCGGCTTCTATTTACTAGCTCCTTTCTAATGCAATGCTCCAAAAGCTGTTTCAGGACAAGAAATGTAAACATCATTATATAGTATCTACCAAAATCAAATAAGCAATAAAAACCTGAAGAACAACTACAGGCATGAACATTCCAACATTTTTCCAATTGAACTTTCTAGAGCTAATAGCAAACCATAAATATATGCCATCATCTATAATACTACCTGACAAATGTATACATTTATAAAATAACAATGAACGAGAAAGAAAATCCATGAGAAAGTTTAAAACTCAAAAGGGAATTCACAAAAATTAAGACCTCGCAACAACCATGATGGAAACATAAAAAGCCAAAAGAGATAAACGACTATGGATATAAGGTGCTGTAGCTTGTGCCCACCAAACATCTAATATACTATATCAGTTACTCAAAAGAGTCTTTAGCCCATTACTAAACTCTTGGACAATCTCAATCCATTACTAAAGTTCTTGTAATAGAAAATTGTCATATAAGACCAAATATGTGGTTAGAAAAGGCCTAAATGATCATTAGAATGCCCAAACAAGTCAATATAGGGATGGATATACCAAAACACATCCCCATTCGGTCAGTTTATCCTCTAACTTTAGAGCATCTAAGTAATTGTGGCTCATCGTTAAACACCCAAAAATACACTCTCAAATGACAATAATTAAACCTTCACAAATCAATGCCCTTGATTTAAGATTGTTTAGACCAAATCAGATGGAAAGAAGGCATTCTCTGAAAGTGTTTATGAATCTTGACTAATGTGGGCTCTCATAGGGCTATAAGTAGCAGATTCTCCTATATTCTAGGCCTTCAACTAACTTTCACTTATGTTATCATCAACACTTTCCTTCAAGAGTGTTCTTCATCCTATGGGGTAACAAATGCACCCTAATCTTACTGAGATATGCATTTATGTACTAGAAATAGTACGATCTCCTACTGTTTGTCCAAGAAACAGAGATGCCATTTCTTGGGGATTTCTCTGCCCAGGGCATGCATAATTTGGAAAGACATGCCTTAGTTTATTTAAGAGAACAAAAAAAGAACTCAACATTATAATTTGATTGTCTTTTTTATTGATAGAAAAACACAATAGACATGGTGAATTGCATTGGAATAAAAGTTTGGATTCACAAAATTATCTCTGATGTGCATAATATTCATACTAAGCAGGTGAGTGTGGTGACAATTCTTATTCTGAAACCCTCTGCCCTCATTTCTCTTTCCGTTGGTGTTTCAATATCTCACTTTTGGTATTTAAGGTGCACCCATAACCCCATATATATCTTAATATGTAATAATAGCGCTAGATAAAGAATCATCTTTTGTTCACATCTCTGATACTTCCTGTGTGTGTCCAAATCAAGCATATGCTAGGGTCTCAATTCAAAAATGGCATGGAGGTAAGATGGATCACTGTAAAACATTTGAAAAGCATCTCATGAATTATGACTTCTCCTGAAGTCAAATTACTACCTATGCAAGTAAAGAAGGTTAAAACATAAATTCATAACTAAAAAAGCCATGCACCAGGGCCATCACAAAATTCCAAGTTAAACTTTAAGACAATTCCATGTACTACTATCCTACCTCACCTCTACCCTTGCTCTACTTGCCTTACTATCTTTTCCCTTCTGCCTTGCCTTTCCTTATTGTCTGATTGCCACTTATCATGTTTTGGGACAAAGACACCATGCACAGATATTTTAGTATTTACATTAACAACTCATTCATGACATCAAATGCGTTAAGCAAAATCAAATCTAAACATATCAAATATGAGATAGTTCACATGCTTGTGAATAAAGTGCTGAAATGATTGAGTAAATAACTTGGTGTTCCCATAAATGCTTCTACAGATATATCATCTCCACCATAGTTACTTTGTCACCAAGTGATGAATTAAAGTGTTGTATATGGCCTTCAAAATGTTTCTCTGTTAACACAGGAGACACTCTTCACAGGGTAACACTGCTACAGGTTCAGTTCACTTAATAGTGACAATATCTTATGTTACACGACTTTACCCATCAGAATGAAATCTTAAAGACTCCAATATTGCAATCAATCATCTAGAGCATATTGCAAGGAAAGACATATCCTTGGTTGGCTGGCTTACTATCATATTAGGCAAGTCAATTATTCTCTAGTTGGCGTCTCAGTAAGGATGGTCGGGTTCAACTGATCAGTTGGATTTATAACACTGCTAAACATGTTGAAGATCACAACAGAGCAAGAGATATTCAATCCAACCCACGTCTCTATTGCGTCCAATGCTTATATTTCCATAGCTGTAGGGATCGACGGGCCTTGCTATTTCTTTTTCACAAAATGAAAAAGCAAAGAGCTTCTTGGCTTCGACTTCTATGGAATCTATTAAACCCTGCTAGATTCCATGGTTCACAACCTTGAAGAAGCCATATTCCTCACAGGCTTTCACCAGAGCTTGTGAAATATCTGGCCTTGTTCTCTCTGCAGACAAATCCACGACGGGGACAGAGGAGCAATTAGGATTGGAAGTGAAATTATTGTCAAAGTTCATTTGGATTGGGTGAATAAAATTGGATTGAGAGGCAGAGGAAGAGAAAATCACCCTAGGGTTTTTCTTAAGCAGTTTATGGTAAGTAAGGAGTCATAGAATTATCGGGAACTAGATTCAACTACTAAGTTGAGCAATGAAAGCATCCAAAGAGATGAAATTTCATTATCTTTCATCCACTTTGTTAGCATCGACCCCTCCTGTGAATAGATCTCCTCCAATTTTCCCTATGTGTGGCCTCGACCTCTCCTGTGAACAGATCTCCTACACTTTGCCCTACTTTTCCCTATGTGTGGCATCCTCCACTCCTGTGAATAGATATGCTGATTAGATCCAATGGACCTTTGATTTGATCACAATGGAGAATAAAAAATAACAATGGAGGTTAACAATATGAAATGATCAGGGAAAATCCAAATGGGGAAATTGAGTTCCCTCTCAAAATTTTTCTAGTTTAAAATTCCCTTAGCTATTTCAAGTTTGCCACCAAATTTAGAATCCTTTCGAATATTTAGCGCTGTGGTCACACCATTTGTGTTGTAAAGAGAGCCACCAATATTACACAAACATAAACCAAACCATATGACCATTGGTTTTATGTTTTTGTAATCTAATTAGATTATTTTAAAGAGGAGAATAAACTATACAGGTTGTTTTCCCCAAGAAACGTTAAATAAAATGGAGTATGAGATTATCTATTGTGAGAAAATAATTTAGGATAAGAAACCTTGTCTAAATATTGACGTGGAAATTGCATTAACCCTACATCTGTATATTGCAATGGAAATGAGAGTTCATGAGAGAAAAATTTAGGTAATTAAAGTTTTTGGTTGTTGATTATATTTAACAAACATATCTATAATTCAAAGAATTTTTTTTTTAAAACCTGAGAGTGCAAAACCATTTATGGGTTTAATACTTCTTCTTTAGGAATTATTTAATTGTAATAATTGTATTTAAAACCAAAGCTTAATTATCCTTAACAATTGGATCTCTCATAGTTAGAAATGAAATCTCACCTAGACTCACATGACCGCTTCATATTATTTTTTTTATGGTTCTTTAAGAGGTATCCCAAGGGTAGAAAGAGTGCGAGGGAATCTTATTAGCCTCATTGGAAACACAATAGTTATATTCCCTTAGGGGCTTGGAATTGCTTCAAACAACCATGCAAAACTATACATGTTTGGACCAATTTTATTGCATGACCTTTTGATCAAGAAAACTATAATATTGGGGGATTATTTATTTATTGTCCAACAAATGTATAAGAAAGTGATTAGGGAAGGTATTATTTACCAAATAAAATTGCACATAATTCATCCAAATTTGGAGGGGAATGGTGATGTATAGTATTGAGTTTAATCTACAATTAAAAAATCTCAATAGACTCATTTACCTAGTTAATAATGTATTTTGAAAATGGAGATCATGACATGTGGGTTGGAAAAAAACAACCTACTAATAGTGACATAAACAACTCAAACACAACATGTGCATCTAAAGTACATTAAGTGATAAACCTAGGAAACAAGCCATTGAACCTAGAATCCTTTCGGAGCTTAATGCTGGGCCACATGTAATATCACCTAGTTATGTGGAGAAGCTAGATCTTATGTTATCTTGCATGGGTTTCAATGGTATTGATGGAATTGACCCTCCTTAAAGGATAAACTTTCTTGTCTGAGACCATATTGCTTCAGAGGCACAGGAGCACTCCCTCTAATTTGAACACATTGCACAACAAAAACATTGCTAACGGGCCTGACATAAGTTATTCTAGAAATCCTTGAACCAAGGCGCTTTACTGAACCACTAAGAATTTGTTAGTATGATATGGAGTTTCTTCGTTACAAATTAAAATCTATTACGATTGGAAGAAATCATTGGAAACACAATGACAATACAAAGGGTTCCCATTGATTATAGAATGGAGTTGTAATTAGCTTAAAAAGGGAATTTCAATGTTTTATGATATAGAGTTTTTCCATTACAAATTGTACTCTATTGTTCTTTGATTCATGGATTAAGAGTTGTGCTTAGCTTCCAAGTTTGTCACATTCATTTCCTTATAGATTTGAAACCCTTATCATCTTGGAGTATATGGAATAATATTCAATAGATTGAGCAAATGGATTTGTTATATCCTATGCAATAGCATGTTGTTGACCCATCTTGTCATCTTCGATCACTGGCCTTATACATGATCGCATCTCACTACAATGTGTTACATAACAACCTCTTCACAGGATTTATACCAAGAAATATTTATAAGCTCTCTACATCGTATTTCCTTGAGATTTATAACAACAACATTTGTGGAAATGTACCTCCTTACATGGGACACGTGCAAGTATACCTTCTTCCCAGGGACATATTGAAGAACTTTCCTAATTTTATTCTTTCAAACAATAATATTAGTTGTGTCCTTCCTTCTGAAATAGGAGAGATGATGAAACTAGGAAAGCTTGATCTGAAACCGCAATAATCTCACTAGAACCATTCCTTGGAGGCTTTTATATCTCAACGAATCCTTCAAAAATAAGCATTTTAACTAAGGTTTTAGATCTTAGAGAAAACTAATTGTTGGAAGGAACCATATCACCAACTCTTGGCCATCTTGTGATGTTGTTGACAAGTTAACTTTGATTATATGGTTGATGTGGAAACACTTAACTATGATGATTTGGATAGTGTTTCAAAGATAACAAATAGCCAATAGTGTTTATAAGAGGTTGCTAAAAGCATATTCAAAACATATTTCTTCAAGCACTACAACAAATATAATGCTTTCTGACATTGGAGGAGTCTTTCCTCTTGGTGTGTTTTTGTAATGTCTTGGTGGAGAGCGCTTGAAATAACTCCTAAAACTTGAATATTTACCACATCAATATAAAATTATTATGTTAGAAATTCCTTCCAATTTTTGAAATTTAATGAGGATTTATGAATGCATACAAACTTGTCCCTTTCAGGAATATTCCTTTCACTGAGGCGATGGGACCTTGGGGGAGAGCGATTTGGAGATGGTGTATGATAACGTTGAGCATAAGAGTAAGGTTGGTTGAATCCACGACCTCTTCTCACATGTTTAGGTGTGCCCTCTAGGCTAGGACTTTCTGTAGCAGTATGACTTTGATTAGGATGGGGAAGTGTACTCTTATCAATAATAGGACTATGACTTGATCCTCTTGAAAACCTTCTTCTTGGAGGCCTTCTCCAACTTTTCAAAGGACTTTGAGCTAGGTTTTGTTGTGAATTCCTACTAAAACTCCTTTGTGGACTTCTACTTAAAGGAATGTGAGCAATCACACTTGGGCTCCTACTTAAAGCCCTGCGACTTGGGCTCCTTCTTACAACCCTGCGATTAATCACACACTTGGGCTCTTGCTCAAACTCATTTGAGAATTTCTACTCAATACCCTTCTGGGAATTCTACTCAGGATTTTGCTTGAGATTTTCCTAGGAGTCTCACTCTGTCTCCTACTTAAGCTCCTTCTTGGGATTCTTTGCAAGTTTCTTCTAGGGCTTCTGATCAAACTCTTATGATGGATCCTGCTGGGACTCCTTGGAGAGAAAATTCCATTTATTAGATTAACAAGACAAAAAAGCGCACAACATACAATTATACAACACCAAACTATATGAAATAATATATTTACAACAATATAACATTTATGGTCAGTTAAAAATTCAACAATGGCATATTATGATGTTTACAACTTAAAAGATAAATGTACCTTCATCAACTACAACTATACTATTATCTTTTCCTGGAAATATCTCACCACAATTAGAAATCTTAACTAGAACAATAGGTCTTCCTTGATCTACAGTTGATAATCGCTCAATTTTCTTCACTGCATCTATTCCCTCAACAACTCTTCCAAAGAAGACATGCTTGCTGCAGATAATAAGAAAAGGGACATTAATTATATGAGAGTAAACCTGAAAATAGAGATGGGGAGAGGCAAGATATCCACATTAGTCAGAAAAATGATAGCCTCGCCCCCTTAGTAGCATATATACCAACTGAATTGGAATGAAGAGAACTGCCTACAAATATTTATCATAATTTAAAAGGTCAAATGGTAAAAATACACTGGTGTCTAAAACCCAAAGAAAATAACCCATTATTTCAAGGTAAAGGAATCTTGTATTTCTAAAATACGAAATTTCCATATGGTGACACTCATGAGTCATGGATAAAGAGAAAATATGTCGATCACAACCAACATGTAAAACTGCTCAGACAAACTTAGGTGAATACAAAAAATCATAGATATGGAATCAAGAATATACCCATCAAGATGAGGTGTTGTTGCAAAAGTAATAAAGAACTGAGAACCATTGGTGTTCTAAGATACGGAATTTTGATATGGTGACAATTGTTAGTGATGGATAAAGAGAAAATATGTCGATCACAAACAACATGTAATGCTTCTCAGACAAACTTACGTGAATACAAAGTCTGTGGGACTTGATGAATTAAGATTTTATGGAATCAACAAAACAATTACTCATTGAGTGAATAGATTAAAAAATGGAGCAAAGCCTAAGTATATATCATCAAAAGAACCATTACCAATTTTGTGCCCAAGTCTATACTTGTTGTTTACGTGTGACTCCATGTCACGTGATGTCACAATTTTAGACCCTATGTGCACACATTCGAGGTTAATATGCACATTCTAGTACCTACAATCTTGTTCCAACCCCCCCCCCCCCCAACACACACTTCAACATCTACACGTGTTCTAGCTCTGTGCATACAGTTTGTCATCGTGAGATTTGTGGAAATGACCATATTTTGATCAAGATCTCCACGCTAAACTAGAATTTTGAATATATATATATATATATATATATGCACAATGATATTTAACAAGTTTCTTTTCAAGTTATGGTTGTCTCAAATGGTTCCCTTTAGTAGTAAAGTGCATTCTACAGGAAGCATATTATAACTGCTTGACAAAATCAGTGAACCAACAACATACTTGGTTGTAATGATAAATAATAAAGTTTTATGCAATAAAGCAATAGCAAATTGAAGTCAAGAAATATAACAAGGATACCATATTTGGAATATATTGGGAAAACTGCTTGTAATGGCAAGCTCAATAAGTTTTCTCTCTGGGATATGGTGGTGTATTACATATTATTGATGTAGGATTGGGTATATTAGTTATTATTCTACACCTATGTTTCCTATATATATGAATGAGATATTTTCATGTTAGTAATAATTGTATCTTGTCTTGTATTGTGTACTCAGTACATTGTGGAAGGAGGTTCCTCCCACGAAGAGGATTGCTATTTATATATTTTCTTCATTATTAAGTGTTGATGTATTTGTAACTTCAGAAGATATTTTGATGTATAGTATCATTGTATGTTGTTGTACCTCCATTGGGGATGTGTGTTACCCCCTTGCGGGATGTCCAAATTATGTCTAGACCTTAAGGTACATCCTTCATTGTAAGTAGGGGAAATAGTCCCCAATATAACATCATGTGATGTGTATTTGGAGTCTCTTTGGGAGAATTCAGCCATGTTAGGGAAGACAAGTTGGCCAGAGTATTATGTTTGGTCAGTGACTTAAAAGGTATAAATTGGGAGATGCTCTCCCTCATTTATACACACCTCACACTCTCAAGTTTGCATGAGAGAGAG